>CM047878.1:25238530-25270136 GCA_026212405.1 Petrea volubilis
GAAGCTGTCATATTTGTATTCGTAATCCATCCTTTCGATGTGGGGGATCGATGCGAAGTTGATGGAGTACAGGTAAATACAATTAGTATATTCAATCGTCACTATTATCTTTTTGACCAAAAAAATATGGTCTCTATGTTGCGTAACAAGATTTTCCTCATCACTAAGTTGTCATCAAATTGTCAATATGGTGACAGTTGACACATAATTTTTATATTAATTCCTTTTGAAATTTGCTGTCATAAATTCCCACCCCCCTAATATATATAATTGGTGATAATTTTTATACTACGAAAAATTTATCAATAAGTTGGATTCTGTATTCTAAAATAATGCTTTATTTCAAATATACGCAAGTGTGTAGTTAAGAAGATATTTTTATACACATGGCATGCACGAGTGTCATATTCTCCTTATGTTATATGTTATTTTCTACATGTCATGCATTTTGTACTCTAATTAAACCTCAATATTTTGGAAACTTTTCAGATGATTGTCGAAGAAATGAACATCTTGACTACTGTCTTTCTAAAAGGTGCCGACAACCAGAAGATAATATATCCAAATGTAACCCTTGCCACACAGCCGATCAGCAATTTCTATCGCAGTCCTGATATGGCAGACTCGATTAATTTTTCAGTCCATATCGCTACGCCGGCAGAGAAGATTGCTCTCATAAAGCAACGAATAACGAGGTAAATGTTAATCGTATTTTATTTTCTTCATTTTTTTACCAATTTGTTTCTTTTCACCACATACAAATCACTTGTTTGTACTTGAAAAGTTACAAATTCTAACAATTTTTAGAAGTTTGCACTAGCTTTAATTAGAAAAAACTAACTATTTTCTAGTTTGAAAAAGTAAGTTTGAAGTGTTTGGAGGCCTTATTTTCAACAAAAAACGTAAAAAGAAGCTAAAAGTTGAAAGCACCTAGAGACTGCTTAGGTTCTTGGTGATTTTGGTAAAATATTTTGAATTTTATACTCCAAAAGCTCCAACTTTTTACTTTCATACTTGTCGACTTTTATTTCCAATCTATTCTACGTGTTTACTTCTTGATTTTTCTTCAACTTATTCTACGATTGAAATTTTTTTTAAGAGTAGTAGCGTTTGCAAACACCTCAGATGCTAAGCTATGAGTTGTCGGGACGATTTGACCCGTGTTTACTATAGTTTTAAGAATGTAAGAGGATCCACAATAAAATGAAGATAACCAAAAGCAACAATATCTAAACTAATGTTTATAGAAATTAAATTACTCATGTTATCTTTTGTATCATTTCTTTCTTCACATTCTATTTATACATCCCAAATGATCTTCCATTGCAGTTATATCGAGAACAAGAGCGAGCATTGGAACCCGTCGCATTATTTCTTCCTACTGAACTTGGAATTTTTGCACTGCATCAAATTCGAGTTGTATGTTCAACACCGTATGAACTACCAAGACATAATCGAGAGGTGGAGAAGGAGAGGCCTTTTGATCGAAGAGCTTATTAAGATTTTCAATGAGCTCGACATAGAATACCGTTTATACCCTCTCGACATCAATGTTCGTGCGATGCCTGGTCCTACCTTGACCAGGTTCCCTTCGACGTGGCTCCCATCTCCAAGGAGTTAAAACAATTTCGCCAGGGCAAAATGGCTAAATTACCCTTTTGGGGGCCTGGTTGTCTGCCTTATACACGTGTCGTGCATTCAACAAGTGGAATACAAAAAGTGAAACAAAAGATCTTATCTATGCGTGTAAAGCATTTGGAACTTGGAATGGGAGATGTATAGAGCATAGTGCGCAATGAGGAAGATTTTTTTGATTTCTTCTCATTCGCCTTACTGTTTTAGGATGTTTTTTTTATTTTTTATTTTGTGTAGATAATCTTTTCTTGCATTATTTTGTATATATTTATCTTTGGAGGAGGTGATATTTAATTAAATACACCAACTTTTGAGGTTGAATGTACTTTCTAGCTAGCTTCACGTAATTTTAATCATGTATTTATATGACGTTAAGTTATATAGATTTGAATAGACGACGACCGTTCCTGCCAGCCCTTCTTCTTGTCTTGACTCTTGCATGCTTCTACACTTCTATTCCTCCAAAATGATTCCTAAGCATCTTGCATGGGGCCTGTTTTGTCGTCCATTGACATTTTATTTCTCTTTATTAACCAAAACTTGGAACAAGAACAAAAGATCCCATAGTGTCCTAATTTTTTTTATTATTCCTTCGCAAAATCCCAAGAGAAAAAGATAAATTCTTGATGCCGTTCTCTCTATGTATGTACAAGAATCTCCTAATAAATTATCAAATCATTATCTTTGGCTGTGATTTTGACCCCATTACATATCATTTTCCTCCTATTTGTACTAATGTATTCCACAAGAAATTCTTGATTGTGTTTGTGGTGGAAAATGATGAGACAGAGGGCAAGAACAACGTGTCTCTACTCGTCGAGTACCATCGATGTTCGTAGACGCGAACTTGATGAGCTCTTGACTCGATACTTTGCTTGCCGCCTGGCGGCTAGCGAGGTGTTTTTGCTTCGTCTTGATGTCCTAAAGAAGCTGGATAAACACCGAGGCTGTGTGAACACTGTGAGCTTCAACTCGGGGTGATGTTCTGGTTTCGGGTTCGGATGATAGGATGATCATACTATGGGATTGGGAAATTGGAAAGATTAAACTTTATTTCCATTCAGGTCATCAGAACAATGTTTTCCAGGCTAAAGTCATGCCTTTCTCTCAGGATCGGAGCATTGTTACCTGTGCTGCTGATGGCCAGGTAATTTCTTCACTTTTTCGTCATATATATATATGTATATATATATCAACCATCAGTTGGTCTAGTGGGATGAGACGCTAAATCCCTTAAGCAAGGTTAGGGTTCGAATCATGCAGTTGTGAACGAAGCAATTGGGTTGGGAAGGTTGCCTCCGTAATGGGCCTTTGCAGTGCCTGATTCGAATTAGTCACATATGTGTGTGTGTGTGTGTGTGTTTGTGTGTAGAATTTGGGTCCTTTTAAGTACGAAGGGTGCGACCTCCCCTCCAACCTTATGTATATGTTTGTGTCCACGTACACACGCGTGTGTAGGATTTGGGTCCTTTCCCTCCAACGTTAAATATATGTGTGTGTATGTCTATGTGTTTAAGTACGAAGGGTGCAACCTCCCACCCAACCTTATGTATATGTTTGTGTGCGCGTGCAAGCGCATGTGTAGGATTTGGGTCCTTCCCCTCCAACCTTATACATATATTTGTGTATATGTGTGCGTGTGTGTCGAATTTGGATCCTTTCAAGCATCTGAAGGGGGCGACCTCCCCTCCAACCTCTATGTCGTTCCATCCTGCATGTGAAGGGTGGACGGTCACACTGGCCATTCGTAGTCGGGTAGAAAAGAATGGGTAGGGTTGAGCCCATGGACAAAAGATGCTAATCGTAAAATGTTAAAGAGTACTACTTTGAAATAAAAAGCGCAATTATGGTATTTTCATTTTTTCACACCAAATCACTTATTCTACTTTTCTATTATACCAATGTATTAAGCTATGATGGATAGGGATGGCAACGGGGCGGGTTTGGCCAAACCTGGGACCAGTCCCGGACCCGATAGACCCAGTTATTTTTTTTAAAAATAATTAAAAGAAATATTTTTTAAAGAAAATTTATATTATCATAATTTTCTAATCAGGAAAAAAAAATAATATTATTACCAAAGTACTAACTATTTAGAAATTTCTATGAATATATTTTAATTTTTGAAAAGTAAATATCATTATCGTATATTTATTTGCACATATTTTAAAATTATAAATTAACTACTAATGTTAGATAATTATTTTTATAAATAGGAATAGCATATTTATTTTTTTATGTGACTATTTATACAATATATACTTTTATATATAAAGTACAAATACATATCATATAAATTTATATAAAATAATAAATAAAAATATATATAAAATCCTAGCAGGGCAGGTCCGGGTTTTAAAATCACAACTCAAGACCCTCCCCTAATCCGGTTGGGGGTCTAAAAACCCGCCCCTATGCGGATGCGGGTCCAATCTGGACCCATTACCATCCCTATATCGATGGATACATGGTGCATACCGTCGTATATTCTACTTTGTGCGGTTGTACATGAATTATGTATCCACATAGTAAAATACAAATTAGAACACCAAAAATTGGGATAGAAGATATGATCCGTCGCCTTTTACCCACACCAAAACACACGTTAGTCTTTTTGATTGCCTAGGGAGTATATGCCATTATTTTGAACTATTAAAAACAGTGTGTCGTTACAAAAACATCAATTTTGAATTTTTGAATCAGGTGAGACACGCCGAGATTCTTGATTTTGGTAAAGTGGAGACCAAATTACCAGCAAAACACAAAGGGCGAGCACACAAATTAGCCATCCAACCAGGGAGTCCTTACCTTTTCTACAGTTGTGGCGAAGATGGATTAATTCAAAATGTAAGTTAAAACTTATTTAAAATATTTAGGGTTAATTACAGTTAGACCCCTTCCGAGATTGCCAACTTACCAGATCCCTGTGTAACTTTCATAATTACATTGACACCCTCTTCACAGTGATTACGAAAGTTAAAAAGGCGACCGGATACTTTGACTATCCCGGAGGTAGTCTGAATGTAATTAACTCATCAAATTTTATTGATTTGCGTTGAATAAGGCCAAAAAAATGAGAGCTTAAAACATCTTTTCACAGATAGATCTTCGAACTGGAACTGCTACAGCTCTGTTTACATGCAAACCCATGTCGAACAACAAGAGTCATCATCATTTGTCCACTCTCCATCTAAATGCAATTGCAATAGATCAAACAAATCCTAATGTATTAGCTGTTGGCGGATCGGATCAGTTTGCTCGACTATTCGACATCCGTAGGTATAAGAGGGACGGATCGTCAACATCCAGTCCGCCAGTCAACCTATTTTGTCCGCCTCATTTAGCCGAGAATGATCGCGTTGGAATATCCGGGTTGGCATTCTCAAATCGGAGCGAGCTTCTCGTTTCTTATAATGATGATCTTATTTATTTTTTCACTCAAGAGCAGAGCAAGGGAGTTGGTATGGACCGTCATCCTCTTTTAAAATCAGAGAGCACATTTTGAAGCCGAGTCCAATATATAATGTATAATTGGCATGATAGTGCCGTGTGATGTTCACGCGTGTTTGTTGCAAGTATGGGTTGGTCTGATGGGGAAAATGACATCTTTACCCTCTGTTTAACCTAAATATATTTAACGAGTTTACCTTTTTTCTTTTTTCTCAAAATAACAAAAGTTACTTTTATATTCTATGGAACCGTTTGCTTTTCGAGATTAGTCAAGAAAAAATCTTCACATATTGGCTAATATCGGCTAATTCATCGTTTGGTTGCCAATATTATAATTATGAGCCGTTACCTAATCTCGAAAGGCTCGTTATGTGATGGGTCTCATTTTGAGATTATAATCTCAAGGGAGAGGGTGAGATTGAGTTTTGGCTTTTCAAGATTAAATATTCTAATACTTTAAATTAATTATTTTTATACTTTACAATATGTAATTTTATTAAATAATAGTAATAATAAAAATAATTTACAATATATAATTTTATGAAATAATAGTAATTAATAATAATATATTAATTAATAATAATAATATTATTATTAATTACTATTATTTCATAAAATTACATATTGTAAAGTACACAAAATAAAATTAAAATTAAATATAAAAATTTCATTCCCTTCTTCTTAAAAGGAATCTAAATTATATATGTATCATATCTAAGAAAAATTAATTAATTACATAATTTAAAAAAAAATTATATCTCACCTCCTTCATCTTCATCTTCTTTATCCACTCACCCCAACTACACCCACCTTATTCTCCCCCAGCGCCCCCCCCCCCACCCCACCAACCCCCATATATATGTATGTGTGTGCATATATGTATATGTATGTGTGTGCATACATACATATATATATATATGTGTGTGTGTGTGTCTGTATGTGATTTTTGGATTTTTTTTTTTAATATATATGGCATACGTATGTATATGTGGTTTTTATTTTATTTTTTTCAACAAGCTTTGAAAAACTTTAACAATCGAAGGTAAATAATAATAATTATTATTATTATTATTATTATTATTTAAATTTATATATTGTAAAGTACACAAAATAAAAAATTAAAATTAAATATAAAAATTTCATTCCATTCTTCTTAAAAAAAGAATCTAAATTATATATATCATATCTAAAAAAAATTAATTAATTACATAATTTTTAAAAAAAATTATATCCCACATCCTTCATCTTCATCTTCTTTATCCACCCACCCCAATTGCACCCACCTCATTCTTCCCCAGCGCCCACCCCCCAACCCCCAAATATATGTATGTGTGTGCATACATATATATATATATATGTGTGTGTGTGTGTGTGTGTGTGTGACTTTTGGATTTTTTTGAATATATGTGGCATATGCATGTATATGTGATTTTTAATTTATTTTTTCCACCAAGCTTTGAAAAACTTTAACAATCGAGGGTAAAAAAATAATTATATTCTAATCTTACTTTCAATCTTATTTAATTGTGGATATTAAACCACTATATGCGTAATACGTACGATCACCCTACTTAATTAATCTTGGACACCAAACAATCATTATAATTAACCTAAATCTCGACTAATCTTGAATCAAGAAACAAATTCTAATTAATAAATCTCGCAAAGTAAATGATTCATATAGAAATGCAATCTCATCCCTCTAATAAAACTTTTTGACTTAGACCCTATCGTTGCAGGGGATACACGAGCCACTCCCCAAGCCTAAAAAGGGGACACAAGAACTGTAGACCTGTAAAGGGGCTGAGTTTTTTCGGGCCTAGACACAAGCACATTGTGAGCGGGCGGCCGAATCTTCATTTGGAAGAAAAAGGACAAGGAGCTGATTCGTGTCACGGAAGCCGATAAGCATGTCGTGAATTGTGTCGAATCTCATCCTCATACTACAATGTTAGCGAGTAGCGGAATAGAGGTTTTTTTTTTTTTAAATTTAATTCCAAAAAAGTGTAATATTTAAATTTTTAATTTAAAAAAAAAATTATTTATAAATTTGACATAACTCGCCGTCCTCAACGGCGAGTTTAATAAAATATTAATAAAATTTATAATAATTTAATATATTTGTCAGGAAAAAAATAATAATAATAATAAAATAATAAAACTCGCCAACAATATTGACGAGTTTCGAAAAAAAAGATAAATTAAAGAAATGAATTTTGGAAAACAGAAAAAAAAATGAATTTTTTTTTAAGTCACCAACACAGTTGGTGACTTCAATTTCAGGGTAAAAAAAAAAAAGAGAGTAATTAATTAAGAAGGAGAGAGAGCAGGAAAAAGAATTGCGCCGCGAGAAGATATTCCCAATCAATAAGAGGTTAGTAAAAATTATTTAACATTAATCACCCTTGAGATGGGACTTGTGGAAAGAAACAAAATTAATCTATGCCAACTTTTACTGTATGATGGGACTAGGTTGACCGGGTTTTGCAAGTTCCAATACCCATTTAAATTTCTATAACTTTGTTAATAACCTACTTATTAAATTTGGGAACAATTGAGAATAATAATTTTTTTTTTTTCGTTTTTTTTAACTCGTCACTGTTGTTGGCGAGTTCAATTTCTATTTTTCTTAAATCTCTTTTTTTTTCCTGTTTTGGTGATGGTGAATTTTTTTTTTTTTTTTTGCTCTTCTAAACTTCCCATCAGCAATGGCAAGTTCTTCAACGGAAAAAAAAAAATTATATCAAAACTCGCCAATACTGTTGGCGAGTATAATTTTTCTTTATTTTTAATTGAAACTTACCAACGGTGTTGGAGAGTTTCATTATTTTATTTTACTTTTTTTACCTGACAAAATATATTAAATAATTATAAATTTTAATAATATTTTAATAAACTCGCCGTCGACGAGGGCAAGTTATGTCAAATTTATAAAGGATTTTTTTTCATGTCAAAAATTTAAATAATATACTTTTTTGAGTTAAGTTTGAAAAATTCCCGAAATACAGCGTGATATAAAAGTATGGATCCCTAAGGCCATTGATAAAGCTACCCTACACATAGACATTCAAAAGGAATGAAGAGGTTTTGAATATGAACTGTCAGACCAAATGCTTATCATTAGGTCAAAAGCTACGACTGTTGACAGAGGCGTAAATTTATTTTCTAATACTTCTGGCAACACGGAGCATACATACACTATATAATTTCATTTAGGGCAAATCACGTATACTCCTATTGAGGTATAATATAATTATAAATGAGTTCGTTTTGTTTTAAAAATTATAAATAGTCCATCGAGGTTTAAGACTTTTTGTAAAAATTAATAGAAATGTTCAAAAAATAACTTTTTTGCAATCATAATAATTAACTCAGTCACTAGGAGATGCACCTCGTTGAGGTTGACAATATCCTCGTCAATTTTGTTATTCCACCCACCTTTACAAAGTAATCTCATTTATACTACTACAACTACCACCAAATATTACTATCTATAATTTGATACCGCCAGTAATTTTTTTTCTTTTTTTAAATTGACTTCATGTAAAGTTTCTACATCTTAGACTTGTTCGGACCATATGAATCTCATGTCAAAACTCTATCGAAAATAGCAAAACACAACTCGCAATTATGTCCCGTCTCGATGAATGATGAATTTTGTTGTGCGAATGCATATCTAGGGGGGTATTTGTAATTTTAAAACAAGAGGAACTAATTTGTAACTACACCATACCTCAAGGGGTGTAGATGTAATTTGGCCTCTCATTTATTTTTCTTGTTCTTTTTTGTTTTTATCTTTTCTCTATCCCTTTCGGTCCATGTAAAATTCTTGATTGGAACATTAAAAATTCTGTTCTGCAGTCCTTAAACCTCCTGTTCTCGTACATATGGTGAATGAATACATCAATATTACTGCTCAATGCTTCATTTCAATGTAACAGATATTCATCACTTGCCAAACTTTCTTGTGGAAAAAATAAATTTTAAGCCAGATTTACATCATCTTCACATGTTTTCCTCCCTCTCTCTCCCTCTCTCTCTCTCTATCTCTATCTCTCTGTGTGTTCTATATATATAAATCGAGCTACGCTAACGAGCAGTGGCCGTTGCTGTGTCTGCCTCTGGAGAAAACGGGACGAGCCTTTATAACGGTACTAAGAACAAAAGCCACAAGCTGCACATTAAACTTCACAAAATCAGCTTCTCAATTCATTCAACAATTTTTGATAATTAAGGCTAATAATCCAATCTTCTTACCCAGGCAATTCCAACACATAGAATACTAAATCCAGGGAAGCTAAATGGAGCTGCTTCGGACAAAAACAAAGCTGGAATAAAGTTTTTCAATGTTAATTCTATGGTTCAAAAATTTCATATGGTAGCTTGCAATTGTTTCCTAATATATAGCCTTAAAAATCTCCAAAAGAGTACCTGAGAGAGGACCAAATATTACTGGAGAGACAATGTTGGCAAACGAGTCGATTCCCATAAGGCATCCCTGAGCGATCCCCTGAATAAAAATTTTACTATTTAGAGGGTGCGATTTAATTTTCGTAAAATATAAGACAATTTTTACTATTTCAGCGAGGCAAAAGTTTTGAATTTCAAGAAAGATAAATATAAAAATATAGTTTTATATGGATTTGGGGTATTTGGGGCGAGTGCCCCTGCCAACCCCTAACTTCGTCCTCGAGTTGCGATTGTACTAGAAACGTTTACCTGCTGGTGCGGGCCGACTTGTTTCGAGATAATGCATCTTATCTGTATGTTTTGCGAAACAATTTTTGTCAAAATTTTGAGAAGGATATATATATATATATTGTTTTTTATGTGCGAACTCACAGTAGGATTTGCTGTGACGATGACGATACCCAACGAAGCAGAAGCATAAGGTACCTGCGCAACGCGAAAAGCATCTGAAAAACAACGCATCTCTTAACAAAACCAATACTGAATTAGTGAAAATATCTGATAATGTACAACAAGAACTCTTAGACGACAATTAACGGTGTATAAAAAAGGCCAAAGAACTTAATTACCCAAGCTGACCAGGCTATACTGTTAAGTAGCATCTGCACAAAATCCAGAAGAGAGAATCAAAACACACACACACACACACAAAAATATATATATATATATATATTAACAGTTGGAAATGTTGCACACATCCAAGAATCCGGCGAAAAGTCCCATACAAAGCAGTGTTTCCTCCCCAATAAGTGGACCCAACGTAGGTGTTAAGATCATCTGCACAATTTCATAAACTTTGAATGAAACCAGAGAACCAGACCTAGGATCACAATGTATAAAATGTTACAAGGCAACAGTGACAATATATGATTTTAACGTACGTTTGAAATGGTACCTCCACTGTGGGTAATAAGCCACATATCGGCAAACTGGTCTTTCTGGAAGCCGAAACGGGCCTTTAAGTAATACTGCAGTAAGAAAAACATGCCAAAAACATTAGAAAGAATAGGGTCAATGACACTTTGCACGTGCGTTTACTCCCTTGAACTACAAAATGTAACGGGCTGATATGTAATATTTTGTAGTATAGGGGAGTAAATGTGACAGAGTATAATTCACACGTGCAAAGTGTAACTAATCCTATAAAATATAACATTCCACTGTTTTATCAATTTATCCTGTTCGAACATAATCACTAGAGACCGAGAAAGCTAGTACCATTAAGAAAGCATGACTTCCTGCCCCAGCAAGGCTATTGAAAAAAGCAACGGACGTTGCTAGTGATACAGTGACGCTGCAATAACGCCATACATTAAAATGATATCGCTTATCACGACTCATATAAGCACCAAAAAAAAAAAAAAATGTTCAAGGAGATATAATCTTCATACCTACTCTTGAGCAAGCAAAACATATCCCTTGGTAATGGCATTAATCTCTTAATGACATCTTTCCTGGAACCCATTCTAAAGATTGGCTGCTCTAAAGCATCAATGTCGCGAGCTGTGTCCTCGAGAAAGATTCTCATGTAAACTGCCGCGACAATAGATGTAGTTGCTGCTACCTAAACGAAAAAAATACATCACTTATTGATTTGGCTTTAATTTAGCCGAAAGGAGGTTAAGAAAAATATGGAGATTAGACGAAAGCACCTGAAATATATGATCAATGGAAAGTAAGCGAGCAGCAAATGTACCACAAACAGTTGATGCAGAAACTACACCAGACAACAGTCCGAATGCGGAGACTCGTTTAGCCTCTGATACATTGTCGGCCTGACAAAACAAAATACAAGAAAAAATATACATACATACATGCATATATATGTGTGTGTGTGTGTGTGTGTGTGTGTGTGTGTGTGCACACTTGCGTGTGTGCAAGTTACGGCTTTCGAGGGCTTCCATTGCAAAAACATCTTCAAAGACTAACCACTAGGGACGAAGATAAAGCAATGCAAAACAGGATTGATATTTTTTGCTGGCACAAAAGGAGATCATGTTCTATAGCTATTTCACATTATGGGTTCTTGAAATCACTGCCTAAACAGTAGATTCAGCATGTGAATCCATTAATGTTTGTAACATTTTTCCTTTGGGTAAAAAACTCAAACACTTAGAACGGCATTTCAAAATATGAGCTTGCAAATAGGATGATATGAATTATTACCAAATAACTGAGGGAGAGGCACATAGGCGGCGCTGCTGCCAACCATGGAGGTTAAAGTGTTGAAAACGTAGTACACGTAAAAGTATAATGTCGTCCTCCTCAACGCCAATATTACTGCACACCATAACGTTAAACAAATACTCAAAAACAGCAAATATTAAACAAAATTGGATTGTCGTGGGTTGTAGAATGACCACCTCATTAATCATGGTACCAGTGTCGGGGCCAAATAAGAGGTCCCGTATTCGGAATCTCACCATGACTCATTTATCAAAAAGAATGCAAGGCTTAATACAAAAAAAAAGTCCACATGCACAGTGTGGAGACTTGTCGAAAATAATAAATATTTGATGATTCGATGAGGCAAGTCAATATTTATTATTTTCCATAACGATAAAGCGTATCTTAGTTTATTATTTATACATACAATATTAATAAAAACTTTTAAATAGAATGCAAGAAGCGTGGCATTATAGATGACAATGCACTAATTTTAATTTTTTAGTTTTTATCTTTAATAAAATAATTTTGTGTGTGTGTGTGTGTGTGTGTTTTAATATATATTGAACATTTTAAAATAGTCATCTATTTTTCCTAATTTTAGTTTGCATATGAGGATTTTTTTTTTTTTTTTGATAATTATACGTAGGAGGAGTTAAATTTCTTATTGATTATTAAATTTCAATCTTTTAGTTATTGTTTATTATTATTCGGAAAGATTCTTTTCATTGAATTTAGATTTGAAATTAATGAATAAAGATTATCCTAATTATCAGTTCATATTAAAATAATGAAATAACTAATTGAATTCGTGTTGAAATTATCCTAGTCTGATCCAATTCCGTTAGTAGCTTTTCTTTTGTCATTGTGAAAGAATATTTGATTAATTTGAATATAATAATTATCCATTGCAAAATTTCAACTTTTAGTCCCAATTTAGAGCCCATTTGGATGGGCTTTTTTTCAAAAAGAAGACTTATTTTTTGAAAAAAAAAAAACATTTTGAAGAAAAAAATTGTGTTTGGATAGGCTTAAAAAAAAACAGAAGCCAAAAAAAAGCCAAAAAGGGTATTTTTCAGAAGCTACCTTAAAGTAGTTTCAAATAAAAGCACTTTTAATTACTGTAGCCAAACACAAAATTGCTTGGCTTTAAAAAAAAAGCTCTGCTATAAAAAAACACCATTCGAAAAATATTTTTTTTAAGCCCATCCAAACGGGCCCTTAGTCTTTAATTTTTCCTCTTAAATTCAATACTTAACAATCATTTATCATTATACGTGCATTTTGCCATCAAAAACATCAACAAAACATGAAAATGACTAAATTTTACATAAATATGACGTTTCATAAAAATCAATTAGAAAACAGTGTGCTAATAGCCTAATATATACTCGGCTTGAATAACAACATCAACAACAATAATGTACCTAAGGGGATGATGTTGAATGTCAAGGGGATTGTGAGCAAATTTTTTCGTCCATAGACATCAGATAGACTACCAATCACCGGCGTAAAAAACATAGATCCTAACCCCGTGATCTGCACCAATCATAAACAATATATTATATCATATATCACTATGAGAATGCACATATTTCAATGACGAAACAATTCAATACAGATTTAACTTTTATGACAAGTTCCGTTTATAATGCATCTGCTAGTTAATGTCTTGTCATTGTTTGTTTATTTAATTTTGTTTATATAAATTCTGCAACCGATCCATTACAAATACGTTGAATCTGCAATCGAGTTTCTCTGTCACAAAATATCCATTACTGAAAAGGGTGTTTTCTTATAGTGTGTGTGTATATATATATATATCAAATCCCGTCAAACCCCATAAAAATCAAAATTAATCCCGTCGGGAAACATAGGGCATAGTTCATTAATGAGAATAAACAATATTTATAATTATAATTTACTAAATCAAATAAATCAAACTTTATGCACGTATTTCGCACGACGCACGCACGTTATGTTAAATAAGATAAGTTGTATGTTAGGTGTACCTTTGTTAATTAATGTGAGAGTGTATTGAAGATAGGACAATAATATTTTAAATCAATATATATAATCTAAGCAAAACACTTAATTGCCTGCACGCAATGTTTCAGAAAAAAAACATTAAGCATTAAAATTACTGTATATTTGAAAGTACTCCATGGAAAATATTTTGATTATTTTTTTTTTTCATTAAATAAGCACTAAAGAAAACATGAAAAGAAACTAATTAAGCCTATCTGCAAAAAATAAGTTATTCAATTTACAATGCATCTTCATTTTATTTCCTTTTTTCCCCCACAAATTCAATCCGTTTTCATACTTTTATTAACATTTCAATAGAAAAAAGCTGTCTCGATAGCCACGTACCGCTTGCTGGACGCCGGAAAGGTGAATGGCGAGCGAGCATTCATCTTTTCCGGGGCAAACAGCCTCCATGGTAACGTCGACGATCGCCGGACTGATGGCCGTCACGGCAAAACACGATAGAAACACCGCCACGAAGAGGTGGATCAAGTTCTTCCAGTTCTCCATTTCCTCTCTCTAGAAATAAACATTAATCTCTCTCTCTCTCTCTCTCTCTCACACACACACAGTCACTCACACACAATACAGTCCTCTTCTGCATTATTGATTCATGTAGCCTGGCTCGTACCGTGACAGATGCTGAAGAAGTCAACACATATATATATCTTTTTTTCTCACGTTATATTTAAAAGATATTATATTTAAAGGAAAAAAAAAGGAAAAAAAAAATGCCAAAGTCTTCGATACTATAGTAATGGTCTGGTTATCATTGTTGACCAAATTAACCAATCAATCTTCAAAATTGTTAACCAAAAATCCAATTAGCCTATATTACATATTAATTAATTATCATATATAATGCTTACAAGAAAACGCGCTCTCATATTTATATGGTGTATGTATAAACGAACATATAGTATGCACGCATATCGGATCGGATCCCCTACCTCATAATAGTATCCCATCCCCTTCCTCACATTCTAAATGTATGACACGTGTAAATCTTGAAGGTTTATTTTACGGTAGAAAAAAGATTTTCTTACCAAATTAAATAAGGGAAAAAATACAATTAACGGAAATCTCTTTTCTGCCATTAAGTAAATGTTCAAGATTTATACGTATCGTACATCTAGAATATAAGGTAGGAGATGGGGCACTATTATGGAGTAGGAGATCCGATCCGCACACATATACATATATATTAGTAGTAATATGTAAGCATATGGTTTTTGTACGGCACTGGATTTCCCATTTATTGTTAAGTTGGACCATACAAAACTTACACATAAGCATTTTGGGTATACAAATTAATTAAAATTATTAGGAATAATGACCTTTTGTCATTTGAAATATGCATGTTTTACATTTTAGCAACTAATTTTTTTCTCGGTACATTTGACCTCCTTTATTTCAGGATTTTTTTTCAATATATATATTATCACCTATGCCCATTTTCAGTAGAAATATTTAACAAAAACAATAAAAGTTTACACATATCCTATTGCAATGAAACTAAATAAACCCAATTAACACGTGAAAACTCATTATGTGTGTGTGTATGTGTGTGTGCATGTGTGTGTTTGGAAATTATTTCCACTGAAATAGGCCTAAAGGTGGTAATGTAAAATAAAGTCATAGACTGAGAAGGTAAAGTGTAAAAAAAAAAAAAAAAATTGATAAAATTAAAAAAAAAGCGAGCATAGTTTAGGTTGCAAAAGATTTTTATCCAAATTATTAATACATTGTCTACTGTGGCAGAACCTGGGGCCAAAGGATGTGATCGCTCCGCGCCTCTCAAGTTCATGTCGGACTAAATTTTGTATACATATTTTTTTTAAAAAATAATAAATTTTAACTCACTCCTCCCAAAAAAAATAATATAATTATTTTTAATATTTTATAGAATTTTGGATTTCGCCTCCTATATAATTGTCAAATTTGACAAGCCTTCCTACTAAGCATTTCAAAAGCTAAAAGCAACTTCAATCATGATTGTTTCCTCATAAAGGATTGATGCGGAAAAAAAAAAAAGAAAGAAAAAAGAAAAAAGTGGGCTTTTATTATATTAATTGTTTCTTTCCCTCTCAAATATTATTAACTGTGCTTAATTATGCTTACCAGATAAGCAACTAATGATTAAAAATATATACCAAACTAATCATCACTCCTAAATAAAAAAAAAACAATTTAATTAAGTTATCCCTTCCTTTTTTTGTTGTTACTTATTGTCCTTGTCTCTGCACAAAGATTAGCTTCAATAACACGATTATTAGTAAACGTGGAATAAGTGACTTCATTATCCAATATACGATCTTATTATTTTCTTAATATTATAAGTTAATTCTTGATTTTGAGAGGTAATTAAACCACGCATTTCTCGTGGAGTAAGCTATGATAACATGTAATATATATCATACTTCTATCTCTTTTTCTAGAAAATCTTATAAAGGTTGTGAAGTATTTGAAGGTACAATTTTTCAAGTCATAATCTATAATGAATCTATCAAGCTAGTTTGGATACCACGTTATAACACTACAATAAACGCACATATTCGGGTGGGGATCTTGTGTTGGAAAAGTGGCGGAATTCCGACGGATGATGATTTTCAAGAATTCGACAGAAAGTTCACCGTATTTCCGTTGGATGGCATATTGACGTGAAATGAATGTGTCAATATTTTTTGCGCGAAATGCTACAGAAATTTTCACCTGCAGAATCTTAAAATGAAACCTGACGGAATTTTTGTTGGAATTTAAAAAATAAATAAATAAACATAAAATTCAACAAAATTTTTATCGGAAAATTACAGTGGAAAATTCCACCGGAATATAAAAAAAAATTAATAAAACGCATGACTATAAAAATTAATAAAATTATATAAGCACAAAAATTAATAAATTACATAATTAAAAAAATTAAGTTTACAGTTGTCCAATGTTGCCGGCTGGAATAATTAGGAGAGTGGTGGTCGGTTAGAAAATAACTTTTGAAAATGGATGGGACCCGATTCGGAGTAGACTTATGCCTCATCCCACTTTAGAGGTTACAGCTAATCAATGTTGCTTATTTTGGTTCCCAAGTTATAAATATACAAATATATATATATAATTTACTTTTCTCTTATGCAATTTTTTTATTTATAGTGTTCGACTTCTGGGAATTCTTTCACACGCGATCCCATACAAAATAAAATATTTCGTGACGTCAAACTTGACCAGTTAATTATAGATAAGGCACCAAGCCTGGCATGCATATATAGACTTACACCACATAAATTACATCCTGGCATTAAACATTGGCCAATTGTAGCAATAATGCAAACTCACAAACTAGTCCTCGTGCAATTCATACTCTCTCTCTCTCTCTCTCTCTCTCTCTCTATATATATATATATATATATATATATTGATGATGCTCAACTTTATCAATGAACATAAATGTCCTGACTTTGTAAAATATTATCCGATACATTATCCTTCAATAAAAAGATCGCTTAAAAAGAAGAGAGATGTGCTAGCTTATAAAGTAACAAATCTCTTGATTTTATCCAATTTGGAGACAAGAGACTGTATCATACACACACACACATATATATATATATGCACAATTTGAAGGATGGAATTAGTTTGAAACTAAGTTGAAAGAACTTTTATGTTGATATTTGTTTTTTGGTCTCGAAAATGTAAAAAGAAGAGCTTGTAGGGCACAATAAAATAAAGGATAATCACCTTCACATCACTTAAGTTTAAACGAAATCATAAATAACTCCTCTTCATTTTGAAAATTACCAATACCTTACCAACGTTTACGAAAACACCACTCCATTAGGGTTCGTGACGTTTTCCATTTAAAAATTTAGTGAATTATCGAAAATGCCCTTGATCAAATTTTCACCTTTTTTTGAGGACCGAAATACCTTCATTTATTTTAAGGTTTTAAAACTTGAAAGGTGTTTATTAAAAATTTTAGAATTACATAAGGGTATAGCTGTAATATTTCTAGAGTAAAACATGCACGCAACCATATTGGGCGATGCTCTTTGGCAAGGTTTTAAGCAAGATTTAGATGGGTCTTGAGCTATTTAGAACGGGCAATGCATTGGTCAAATCCATTTTGGAATACAATCGATTGTGATTGAGAAATTGGGCAAATAAGAGGTAATGTCGGATTAGTTGATATAATTTTTTTTTAATTAATCCAAGTGGTTGAAATGTTGATAAAATATATTGAGGGATTTTGATGGACTTGAGGAGACAAAAAATAAAAAATAAAAATTGATGTGTAACTTGACCATCTCAATGGTGGCAATACCACGGCTTCGGCTTCGGCGCATGGCTATCGACCATTTTCAAAATAAAAAGGTTTATTTGTAATTTTACCTAAATTTATCGGAGGTGAGGGTAATTCTCTTTTACAATATCTAGGGACAAAAAGGGCATTACAATTTTTATGTCTGATTTAACAATATAGAGACAAAACTCAATGGGGTATTGATAATTTTCAAAACCATGGAATTTATTTATAATTTCGTCTAAATTCAAGGGAGGTGGGGGTAATTATCTCATAAAATAATAAATAATCCCTTAGGTTAGGTAAATTCCATTTTCGGCCCCAGCAAATAATCCTCTATTCACTTAGTTCTGCGCTTTACAAAAAATTCAATTCTATTAATTTACACACTGTTTGGTCCCAAAATATAGAATGCACTTTGTTTTTTTATTACAATTTTTCAAATGTTCACTTACAAATCCTCCAAAAATACCAAAACAAACACAAATCAAAGCATCTATATTCCTTGCCATGGTTAATCTATAAAAACACCAACATAACTTGCTTTATAAAAGGACTAAAAACGATATACTGACCGTGTTTTAAGTCGAACGATTAATCTTAAATCGAGCAAGAAGAATAATTTTACAGGGATAATTACACGTACCTCCCCTAAATTTAGATGAAATTACAAATAACCTCTCTTGTTTTTAAAAAATTACCAACACCCCCTTACTTTGGTCATCGTTTAAGAAAAAAAATCCCAATCCGATAATAACTTTTGAAATTACCAATTATTTTCCCGCATCATAATTGCGATTCATTAAGTCTGACAAAACCTCTCAATTAATTTTGTAATTCCGCCAAACTTTCACGAATTAATTTCATTTTTATACCACAACTAACGAGCATCACCATATAATTCAATACTACCACTATTTTTTTCTTTTTGAATTAACTTCACATGATATGGCTTCGACAAATTGAGTTTATCAAAACCATGCAAATTTCTTCTCAAAACATCATGAAAAACACAAAAAATCGAGCTCACAATTACATCCCACTTTGGTGAAAGATAAATCTTGTTAAACTTATACATACCTTACGGGGGTATTTGTAATTTTTGAAACAAGAGAGTGTTATCCATAATTTCACCTAAACTCGAATGAGGTTGATGTAATTATCCCTAATTTTAAATATATAACTTACATCATAATCTACAAAATATTTACATGCTTTATTCCATATATATATAGATAGATAGATATATATATATATATATATGCTGAAATCGAGCCGCGTTATTTAAAACTTACAAGCCCTCCAATGCATTCAAGAAGCAATCACAAAACACTGAATTGCTTCACTGTTATGAAACACATGTATAGAAATCGATCTAAGCCAACGTGCAGTGGACCTTGCTTGTTCTTCCTCTAGACAAAAGGGGAAGAACCTTTATCATTGTACTAAGAACGAAAGCCACAAACTGCACATTAAACTTCACAAAATTAGCTTAATTCTCAACTCATTTAACAATATAATTTTGATAATAATTAAGGCTAATAATCCAATATATTCTTACCCATGCAAGTCCAACGCAGAGAATACAGAAACCAGGGAAGTTAAACGGAGCCGATTCGGACAAAAACAAAGCTGTAACAAAGTTTTATTGTTAATTTAAGGTTGAAATTTCATATGCTAGTATGTAATGACATTAAAAATTATAGAGCACCTGAGAGAGGACTATATATTATCGGAGAGACAACGTAGGCGAACGATAATATTCCCATAATGCATCCTTGTGCAATCCCCTGATGATAAATTTCACAAAAACAAGAATCAGATTAATTAGTATGCTGCTAAAACAAGATTTTCTGTAAGAAAAATTGTAGGGTTCAATTTGACTATTTAAGTCCTTCGAGGCCACTATATAACGTAAAGGAAATGTCTACCTGTTGATTGGGACCAACTTGTTCTGAAACAATGCATCTTATCTGTATGTTTTCGAAGAAAAAAAGAAAAAAATTTATATCAACATTTTAAGCAACTGCACAAATCCAAGAAGCTGGAAGAGCATGCTCAATATACATACATATATATATATGTGTGCGTGTGTTTGTTATATATGTGCAAACTTACACAAGGATTTACTACGGAAATGAAGATGCCTAATGAAGCAGCACCATAAGGTACCTGCAAAAACACGTAAAACAAAATGATCCGTGTATGAAATAAACCAATAATAACTCTACTATAAGAATGCACCTCCTTCACTGACGAAAAAACCCATCACGGAATATTGATATGTGGCGAATTTTGGCTGGCACAAATCCGTTAGTAAATGTCTTGTTACTAATTGTTGCTTTAATTAAATTTTGATAGAATTTTATTACAAACCCATCACATAAGTCTTCTATCTGTGATAGAATCTATCCGTTATAACTTTTTCGTTAGTAAAAGGAATGGTTTGATCTTATAGTGTAAATTAGAAATGATCTCTGGATATTAATAGTGTATGTACAACGAAAGGACAACAAGGTTACCCAAGGTGACCAGGCTATACTGTCAAGTAGCATCTGCACAAAACCGGAAGGTCAAAAAAATTTGCAATAATAGTAATAATAGTATTTATTTATTTTAAAAATAGAACATTTAAAGGGCTGTGAAAGCTGCACACGTTTAAGAATCCGGCAAAAAGTCCGATACAAAGCAATGTCTCCTCTCCAAGAATCGGACCGAATATAGGAATTAAGGTCACCTGCACAATTTCATAAATTCCCGTTGCTCAAAAAAAAAAAAAAAGGAACTAAGATCATTGAAAAAAATCCAAAATGAGGTCAATTTGTGTATAGTACATTTGAAATGGTTGCTCCGATGAAGGTGATAAGCCGGATATCGGAAAACTGGTTTTTCTGGAAGCCAAATTGTGCCTTTAAGTAATACTGCAGAAAGAAAAAAGAAATGTGACAGAATCATTATAATACCTCATATCCCAAACATATTTATACAATTAATAGTCCCAAATTCTATAGAGAAAGATACGAGTACCATCAAGAAAGACTGACTCGCTTCATCAGCAAGACTATTGAAAAAAGCAACAAATGCTGCTAGTGATACAGTAACACTGCAATAGGATCATAGGTTAAAATGATTATCGCGTCACCACTTCCACCAAAAAATACAAAGTAATTAAATTTCGTGCAAAACTTACAAAAATAAGGAGATGGGACCATCGTACCTAGTCTTAAGCAAGCAAATTATATCTCTTGGCAATGGGATTTTGTTGATGGCATCTTTGTTGTGCAATTGTCCTTCATCCTCGAGTTCATCTGTTTCAGAGCTCGTTTTCAAGATTGGCTGCTCAAGAGCACGAGTGTGACGAGTCGTGTCCTCAACAAAGATTCTCATGTAAACCGCTGCAGCAATAGATGAAATTGTTGCCACCTGAACGAAAAAAAAAAAAAAAAAAGGTTTTTACTTGACATACAACTTTGCTCCAAGAAAAGTAAACAAGGTAGATTAATCGATGATACATAGAGAAAGAACCTGAAATATCTGACTAGTGGTAAGCAGGCGAGCGGCTAAGGTGCCACAAAGAGTTCCAGCATTAAATACACCATACAAGAGCCCAAATGCAGAAACTCGTTTCCCCTCTGATACATTATCAGCCTGACAAATAATGTATGTTAATAAATCCATCAGTCGAGTGTCTCTCTGTGCGTGCGCATAAACACACACAGGCGACGCATGCACATATACACACACAAATCGATATTTTGTTGGCCAAAACAAGTATCATGTTCCCTGACCAAGCTGCAACACTATGAGTTCTCGAAAATCAATACAAAATCAATAAATTTAGCAATTGAAACTCCAGAACATGATTCTTGTGTTATAAATGGAGGTTGAAATTTTATGTCAAATATAAATTGAAATGTGTAATATTGTTTTTTTAAAAGAGATAATCAATTATAATAAAAGATTCGAAAAATACCAAATAACTCAGCGAGAGGCACATGACGGAGGTGTCGCCAACCATACCAGTTAAAGTCTTCAAAACATAATACACATAGAAGAATACCGTCGTCCTCTTCAATGCTAATATTACTGCTCATAATCCGAAAAAAACTTATTATTAGAGAAAAGAAAAAACTTCTTGTGTCATGCGACGAGTGTTAAAACACCACGGGATGAAGATTAAGCCACTTTAACATTATACAAACTGCATTGTGCTGACGTGACTTAATTCTCACTGTTTGTTGTTTAACAACTGATGCGTGAAAGAATATCCCGACTATGAGTTTAATGTACCACACGGAAAGATGGCAAGGGTTAAGGGGATCGTTAGCATTTTTTTCGGACCATAGGTATCAGATAGATGGCCAATCACTGGCATTATTACTACAGCCGCTAACCCTGTAATCTGCATCCATTACAAAGAACAATATATGAGGGACGGAGTTAGAAATTCTCATTTTGAAAGATGAAGTTGGCTTATTACAAAGTAGAATAGGCGCTTTAAATGTTGTAAATCAGTAAAATGTTAAAATTTAACACAAGTATGAATACAGAACATTATCCTATATAAATATAGGAAAATTCTAGCCCAAACTTGGCCCAACTGAATCAATATTAATTATGTAGTGAATATTTTACACTTGTCTTATGAATGATCAATAATTTAGGAAAATTAACCAATCACTTAGCAGGTATAATACACTTATGATATGATTTACTAGCTTCGACCAAAACATATCTGGATTAGAATTTTCCATAAATATAAAGAAATGGACTATTTCTACCAACCTCTTCGTTCGTTACAAAATTCTTAATGATTTGGTTCGATTTTAGCTAAAATATTAAATTTTACAAATTTTGGCAATAAAAATTTATCTAAAAATCCAATAATTACTAAGAATTAAGTATGAGGCGCACAAGCTTTTATTTTGTATTCGTATTAGGTATGAAATTTGTGACCCAAACGAACATGATATTTTACAATCAAATAAATTTTATTTTGTTTTTGCTTACAAATAATGGAAAGACGTTTCAAATATTTTCAATTGTTAAAAGAAATTGAAAGCTCAATATATATATATATATATATATATATATTTAGCTATCTTATTTATATCAAGTTTGGCCCATGCCCCTCTTTTCAAAATTAAAAAGTGAACTAATGGATTTATATTTTGCATCTCCTCACAAGTATTAAAAATACATTTCTCATGATTTTTCACAAATATTTCATTTAATTATAAATACTTTTCCGAGGTAATTCATTTATTTATTAAAACGATATGATTGATTCATTAATTTATTAAAAAGTTAAACTTTATTATACATGAGTGTTTCCGTTGGAGATAAGACAAACAAAGTAAGCCTGAGTAGGTAGGGCATTTGAAATTACTTTTGAAACAATTGAAGACAAATTGAATAATAAAAATAGAAAGTATTTAAAAATAAAAATGAGTAGCGATAAAAAAAATTGCTAGTAAAAACGGGAGTGTTTGAAAATAAAATTAAAAAATATTTAAAAATTAAAAATTGGCAATTCAAATAAAATTTAATTTATTTATAAAAATATCAAAAATTATTTATGAATTGATAGAAATCATTTCCCACTAGCTCCTCTATTTTAACTTTTTTTTTTCACTTAATTTAAACAAAAGTTCTTCAATAAAGCACTCAAAATAACTTTGTGTAGTCAAAAGCAACAAAATATTTTTTTTTAAATTGTCCCATACACTGTCTAAACTTTAGTATCTTTAATGACATTAATCTCTCTCTCTCTCTCTCTCTCTCAAAAAAAAAAAAAAAAAATTAAATTACCCCCTTTATTTTATAATATTAGTTATTTTTAAAAAAATATATATTTTATAATATTTATCATTTTACAGATTTCAAGATATCATTAATTTTTTTCCATCAAATTTACTTTCATTTATTATTTTTAATAAAATTTAATAAGATATAAAAAGGATAATTTTATCAAATTATTTCAAAAAAATTAATAGAACAATATAATTAATTAAAAAATTTTATGAAGGCCGACGAATCTCACCTTTTGATAGTTAAATGGATTACTAAATAGATTAAAAATATATATATTTTTAGAATAAGAAAATTTTATAATTATATCATTTTTTAAGGAATATAAATATAATTTATCCTTTTAATTACGATAAATTTATAAAAATAGTAAATACACAAACTCACACACACAATACACACATACCGCCTGCTGGACGCCGGTGAGGTAGATGGCGAGAGAGCATTCATCTTTTCCCGGGCAAACAGCCTCTATTGTTACGTCGGGGATCGCCGGAGACACGATGAACGACGCAAAACATGAGAAAAACACCGTCACGAAAAGGTGGATCAAATTCTTCCACCACTTCTCCATTCTCTCTCTCTCTCTCTCTCTCTCTCTAGAAATATCACTCAGACTCTCACACACAGTAATCACACTCACTAACCCGCCGGCCCTTTCTACCTTGGTGCAAATTCATGTAGCTTAAAGAAGAGAAAATTGAAGGTGTGCGATTGATATTGGCCAATCAATCCTTGACGTGACATGAAATGTAATAAAAAATAGGTAATGATTCCCAACCAATATATATATATATATATAAAATAGGAAATGATTGTGAGGTGTGATGTGATGGGTCTTTCTATTCAAAAGTATGTATTCTTGATTGAATATTTAGGGGCCTGTCGGCTAATGCTGTTTTAGTTTCTGTAGGTAGCAAAAAAGGCAACTAGAAATTTCTTGAACTTTGTGATTGTCAGACATACTTTTGCTAAATTATATAAGCACCCCCTATATTTTGATGAATACGCTAACAATCCCATATATTTTGAAAATGGGTGGAAAAATTCCTTCTGATCGATTTAATACAATGCACTCTCTCGTGCCGTTAAATACCTTTACCCTGTTAATTTTTTACTTGAAATGTTCGTTACACCTTATTGTTAGGAATTGTAAAATCTTTAGACCGTAAAATAAATGGTACGAATTGAATTTTAATATCCGTTATACTTCTGTTAGTAGAAGTTATAAGATCTTAATTTAATAATGTAATATATAAATATAAACTATATATCAAATGACATATAAAATTACATAATATATATACATGTATACACCCACACATATATACACACAACTATACATTTACACTCGTACATATTCCGCACATACATGTATAGATATATATATATATGTGTGTGTGTGTGTGTGTGTGTACACACACACAAGGAGACACGATGCGTGGGCTAGGAGGTGGTGATTTGGCCATGGAGGGGGCCGTCTTGGGGTGGTGATTAGCGTCAAGGAGGAGATTTTGGAGAGGAAGATCCAGCGGCGGCCACATTGTTGAGGTGGTGATTGGTACAAGTTCGAGAATCCAAGCAAAAGTCCCTACGCAGAGCAATGTCTCCTCTCCAAGAATCGGACCGAATATAGGAATTAAGATCACTTGCACAAATTCATAAATTCCCAATATTACTTCAAAGACTTAACCAAGATTAGAACAAAATGAAATATGAGGTCATTTTATGTATAGTACATTTGAAATGTGGCAGAACCATTATAAAATCTCATATGCTAAACATATTTATACAACTAATTAGCGCAAATTCTGTTGGAAAAGTGTTTGTTGTTTCAATTCATTTTGTTTATCACTTGATCATATTAGAACGTAATCACACAGACAAGGAAAAAGATGAGTATTATTAAGATAAACAAACTGACTCTCTTCATCAGAGAGCCTATTGACAAAAGCAACAAATGATGCTAGTGAACACTAACACTGGAATAAGATCATATATTGAAACAACTATCGCGTCACCACATCCCACCGAAAACATCAAACTAATTAAATCACTTGCAATTACAAAAGCAACTATCGATATTATTTTCATTTATTATATTTAGGAATAATTGCTCACACCACTCCTGAATTTGGGTAAAATTACGAATAACATACTCTAGTTTCACAAATTATCTATACCCCCTTGAATTTTATGGATTTATTGATAAAATAAACGCAAGCAATACAATATTCATTTTACCCCTTGAATATTTGAAATATTTGCGAAACTAGAGGGTGTTATTTGTAATTTTATCTAAATTCAGGAGTGGTGGGAGTAATTATCCCTTAGATTTAATAATAATTATTGATAAGATATGATAGTATAATCTAACTCGACAACATGGATGTATGGATCGTTTCCTATCAATTTAAAAAAAAAGGATTAATATTTTGCATCTCATCTCAAGCATTAAAAATGCAATTCTCATCATTTTTCACAATATTTAATTTAATTATAAATACTTTTCAAAGCTAATTCATTTATTTGTAATGTTCTCTCCGTCCTATAATAGATTTCGTTTAAGGTTAATATGCTAGGATTTAAAGAAATGGATTAACAACATTAATTATAGATTAATTTGACTAAAATACTTTCATAATTAATGAATTGTTGAGAGATTTTTTTTAAAAAAAATTTACAAATGATATTAATTAGAATCTAAGGACATATTATAAAATAATAAAAAAAACCTAATAAATTCTATATTGAAATATGAGAAAAACATATATTATGGGGTAAAAAAAATATTTCTAAAACGATATCTATTATAAGACAGACAAAGTAGGATTTTTTAAAAAAATGACACAAAAAGTATATTTTTTAATATTTTATGTTAAAATATTAAAAAATATACTTTTAAAAATAAAAGTAATGTCAAAAGTAGCCTAAGTTTATAATGAGAATGTCGACTCTTTGAAGAGTTGACATTTCCATTGTCGACTCCTAATAAAATAATAATTTATCTCGATTTTCGATTAAAAAAATAATCTTTGATTATAAAAAAATTAAAAAAGTAAAAATTACCAAAATTTTCTCTCTCACCTATCACTATTCATCATCATCTTAATCCTTTACCACCACTCTAACCCGCCACCAATTGATGCCTCGCTGGCCACATCCCAACGCCGACGACCACACGACCGGCATTGCCATCATCGTCACCCTCTTCTTCTCTCAGCCGTGCCAGCCACACTCCTCCGTTTAGCCACCGCCGTTGCTCCGCCCATCCCCGCAACCATCACCACCGGCAATGCCCGGCCTCATGTCACTACCACCGACGTCCACCGCTGCTCACTCTTTCTCTCTCCCTGTCTTCTCTCAAGATCTTCATCTCCCTGTCGCCATCGCCACCACTGCTACAGTCAGATCCGCCCATTGCTGCTCTCTCTCTCTCTTTACCCCTTCCCCATCCCCTTCTTGCTCTCTCCAAATAGCGCCGGCGACCAACGATCCCTCAATCGCGTGGTCAACCCTAGTTTGCTCCAACCACCACTCCCCCACTAGCCATTCTCTCTCAGCTCTCTTAAACAAAAAAAATAATAGGAGTAGCAATTTTTATTTTTATTTTTCTTAATAATGCAGAAATTATTTTTTTAATAAGAGTCGACGTTGGGAATGTCAACTCTTGAAGAGTCCACGTTCCCAACGTCAACTTAGGTTACTTTCTAAATAAAGTTAATTTTTTTGTTAAAAAATTAAATAATATACCCTTTTAGGCTATTTTTTTAAAAAGTCTGACAAAGTAACAATTCTATTAATCTATGTATCTATTAAAGGGAAAAAGACACCCCCTAAAATTGATTACCCTAAATATTTATTATTTTAATATTAATACTAGTAGAAATAATTGATTTGATTTTTTTAAGTGTTTTATATTTTGATAATGTCAAATAATTTTCTCAATTATAAGTGTCCATTCATCAATTAAAACATGTATATCATAAAGAATCACAAATAACTAAAATATAATACAATATAATTAAATTTTATAAATAATTAATATTAACAATTTAAGTGAAATTGCTTCATGCGCTTTATTTTCAAAAATATTGATAGCAAAATACTCCATCAACCAATTATTCACAAGTAGTTAATACAAAGTTAAAAATGTACATAGATACATGCTTTACTTGAGAATGTGAGCATTTATAAATTATAGAGTTATTTGAGATTTTTAAAATATATTCTGCTAAGAAAAAATTATAAATAAATATTTAGAGAAATATTGATACAAAAATAATACGATAAAATATATGTATAATGAAATAGAGCGTAATTTTGCCACTATAAATCAGGGTAATAAATTTTAAGGGGTGGGTGATATTTTAGATAGTATAAAGAGATAAATATTACTGATGTGGCCAAATCTGCCTTGGCCACGTACGCGCCTCCTCAGCTCACACGTCGGATCCAGCTCAGCACGTGCCGCCATCCTCCTATTGCCACGTGTCAGACCTATTTCGATCAGGCCCACGGTCTTTTTCTTGACGGCCTTGTTCGGCCAGAGTTCACCACATCTCCTTGACTCGATGAAATGACATGATCGATGTCGACAACACCTCATCCTCGGAGTCAATGCCTTGACACCCTCCTCGAGCAAGGAATGCACCCCACGCGCCCACAGCGCGTCATGGGGAACGCCCGTTACCAGCAACGGGATTGGGCCAACCTAATTCTGGTCCGGCCCACCTATTTTTTATTATTATAAATAGTACGGCGACACTATTCATGGGGTAAGACATTTTTTATCTACCAATACGCTGATTACTACTTACTGTTCACCTACCCGAATTCTGACTTGAGCGTCGGAGGGTCTTCGCCGGAGACACTTCCGGCTAGTCTCACGTGTGCTCCATCCTTGCAGAATAGAACCCGACCAGCATTCAGACAACCTTACTCGGATCTACCTGATCGGATTCGGACACTTACTCCCAGATCGAAGTGACGTGTACCGCAGGCCAAAATCCGACCACATCATTTTGGCGCTAGAAGGAGGGCCCTATTCGAGCAAGTGAGGAAATGGTAAACACACGAAGGACTGGAACCGAGTCAGGGGCCCCACAAACTACTGCCCACCCTGTTCCCGAGACTCTCACCGCCCCACCTCACGCTGTTCCGCAAGTCATCGGGCCAGCACCTACACCTCCCGCCGGGCAGAACTTGGTCGTTCTGACGGCTGATCAGTTTAATACGCTTTTACACGAGATCAGGCGGGTGAACCCAGTCCCCGCCCCGGCTGCCACTGCTGAAGACCCTCATCCGATGAGGGAGGAAATTCGCCCCCCGCGAGGTGTTCGGGCAACCGACGCCGAGCGGGATGACGCGCGGGCGCGCGAACGGATCCCCACAACAAGGGAGGTCCGCAGAGAGAGACGGCCCCCGCCTCCTCGACTGGCGGAGGAAGTTGACGAATCCTCTGTGGGGGCATCCTCAGGTCATCCTGCGCGGAGTCACAGAGAACGGTTGGAGGAAATCTCCCACCAGGCCACAGAGATCCAGCGGAGGATCGATGAGGTCCGCTGCGGAGAAAGATCCCGTGATGATGTTGGGGAACTTTCGCATCGGATGGAAGACCTAAACCGGAAGCTCGAGGAAGTATCTCACCGCTCCGGACAGGGTTCGGCTCAGCGATACTTTGTGCCGAACGAGGCGGACCCACTCAGCGCAGACCTTCAACGAGCCCGAGCACCCAGAGGGATCCGAATCCCCGACCGACTTGCCGCGATACAATGGAGAAGAAGCGGATCCCAAAGAACACCTAATACAATTCAACACCGCCATGCGCGTGTACATGATCGACGATGACTTCGCGCGAAGTTGCTGGTTACGACTTTTCAGGGAGTAGCCTCGCAATGGTACGTCCGCCAAGCCCCAGTGTTCGGTCAGAAGCTTCGCCGATTTGGCGATAAAGTTCGTCAACCATTCCAGACGAAAAGCCTAGCGAAGCTGCCCCCATCCCATTTGCATAAGATCCGGCAAAAGGAGGGTGAGTCTATGAGGGATTTCTTTAACCGATTCAACCGAGCTGCTCAAGGTCGAGAGAGTGTCCAGATGGACTTCCTCCTCGACGTAATCATGGGGGCCATCCGAAACCAAGCGTGCTCGGACACTTGGCCAGGAAGCGCCCCGCCCCCATGGAGAAAGTCATGTCCATCGCTCAACAATACATGAATGTTGAGGACATGAGGTTTTAAAAGGAGGCCACTGAGGTCGGGGAAAGAAAGATCGCCGACGGGACAATGATCTCACCCCATTGTGATGTCAAGGAAAGAGATCTTCGCCACAATCAACGCCAGCGACCCGACGATTTTCGGGAGGCCGAGGAAGATCCAGGACGCGGATGGAGCCCCTCGAGAGGGAATAAGTATTGTGCGTTTCACAAGCAAGTGGGTAACCACGACACCGAGGGCTACTATGCCCTCAAGAAGGAAATACAGCGCCTCATCGATATGGTCCCGACCGGAAATCAGAAAATACGTAGAAAAAGCAAGGACAGGGCCAACAGAGTGAGGGAGGCCGTCGACGCAGCTCCCCCGTCCCCCACGGCCGATGAACAAGGTACACCGAGGAGAGCTAGATCTCGCTCTCCTCGAAGGGGCTACACGCCTTCGACTCAAGCCGACAAACAGCCTCCCACACAGGACAACCTCCCGGTCAGGGGGATGATCCAATACCATAGCAGGAGGCCCTAGTGGAGGAGACACTAAAGTAGGAGAAGACAGGTGGAGAGGCACCTCGACCAAGCCCGATACCGTATCGAAGAGCGCTACTACCACGAGAGGCTGCATGTAAACACCATATCAGAGGCAGCGACGCCGACGTCGGAGTCACTTGAATTCTCCGACTGTGATCTCGCGCACATCCCGAAGACAAAAGGCCTCGAGGACACACCGGATTACCCAATGGTCATTAATTTGGATGTAGCCAACTACTCCGTGGCAAAGACCCTGATCGACAATGGGAGCTCCGCCAACATCATTTTCGCCAACACCTTCGCCAAGATGGACTTAGGAGGATACACGCTCTCCCCCGTGCAGACCCCTCGCGGGTTGGGGGTTCGAGGTGGTTATGTCATCCCCTCTCGGATGATTCAACTCCCCACCTCGTTGGGGAGGCCCCGAGAAGGAAGACTACGATGGTCCAGTATTTGATAGTTGATGCCCGTTTGCCTACAACATCATCCTCGGGCGACCGCGCTCTTAATGCGTTTCGGGCGGTGGTGTCCACGTATCACTTGAAGATGAAGTTCCCCACGCCCGCGGGGGTCGGGCAAGTCACATGTCGGATCCTGGGACGCATGGAAGTGTTACGGCCTCGTCGAAGGGAAGAAGACTCCGGCACCCCGACCAGTCGAAGCAGACAATTCGCGGATGGACATCACCGAGTCCGAAAATCGACCCGGCAAAGCGGAGGAGGCTAGAGGAAGAAAAAATGACTCCAGCGGAAGATTTCAAGACAATCCATCGTAGAGGGCGACCCATCGAAGACAACCCGGGTAGGATTGACCCTCGAGCCGCATCACGAGGTCATGTTGGTCGACTTCTCCGAACAAATGCCGACGTCTTTGCTTGGAAGGCATCAGATTTTTCGGGAATCGATCCCGAGGTCATTGTTCATCGCCTCAACGCAGACCCATCGTTCAGGCCAGGAGGCAGAAAGAAAAAGAGGATATTTTGTGAAGCTCGTAACCGAATCATCGAGGATGAG
>CM047878.1:25270636-25529303 GCA_026212405.1 Petrea volubilis
TGCACTTTTACAGAAAATGTCGCGTGGATACTACCATTTTTAGAACTTTAATACAAATACTTATAAAATATTACTCCGCGGAAACCACCATTTTTAGAGTGTGCGTTAGTGAGATTATAAGATTCTCAAAATAGTTTCTTAAGTTGTTAAAAAGATCATAAAATGTTATAAAATACTTGGTGAAATTTTTTAGGAAATGACATAATAATTACAAAATTATTATTACTAGCTAACATCCCATAAGCTGTAGTATCTTACTTTATTCAAATATTGAAAGCCACCATTTTCAAAATAAAATTAACATTGAATAAGCTCACAAAATATGAACTTATATTTTAAATAAGTTTAGTAGAGACAAAGTTAGAAATTCTTGTTCGGAGGCGAGTTCAAATTTCTATAAAATATTAAAGGAAATTTTTATGATTTGTGGGGGGGGGGGGTTCCAAATTTTTTTATAAAAAAACACATAAAGTTTAGCTCGATATGAATTTGAGGGTGACAACTGCACCCTCCAGCCCCCATCCATGTCTAATTAATTGTTTGGATTAGATTAATGGTTGCCCAATAAAACAGTATAACATTTTCTGTGCATCGGTTGGTGAATAGTCACAATTAGATTAATTTCTTGATTGTCCTTAGGTTTGCTGTTGCGGTTATATTGCCAAACGAGACGTGAAATTATAAAATCTAGTCCATTCTTAAATCTTTTGGCCACTACTAGTAATATCTACCATGCATCTATACAATATATATATATATATATATTCAATTTTTATGATATCTTCAACACAAACATCTACAAGCAAAAGAAGAAAAGATGGTAGTGAAATCAATCAAGCAGGGAGACGAAGAAGCTCAAGCGCAAGTAGCGGCATGGGAGTACGTGTTTGGGTTCACTCCGATGGCGGTCATAAAATGCGCTATTGAACTCCAAATAGCTGATGTGTTAGAAAGCAAGAGTGGATCCATGACGCTCTCTGAGCTATCAACAACCCTTGGATGCTCGTCTGGCATCCTCCACCGCATAATGAGGTACTTGGTCCACCGTGGTTTCTTCAAACAGAAGCCCACAGGTCATGACTCAACAATTTCTTACACATTGACGGCCCTTTCCCGTCTACTGATCAAAAATGGTGTGTATAGCTTGGCTCCTATCCTTCTGGTCGAGAGCAGCCCAGTGATGCTCTCACCATGGCACAAGCTAAGCTCACGCGCCACTATAAGTGGCACTTCAGCGTTTGAGGCCGCACATGGCGTTGATGTGTGGGCTTATGCAGCCAAAGATCTTGCCCACAGTAAGCTTATCAATGATGCGATGGCCTGCCATGCTTGGCGGGCCATTACAACAATCGTTGATAAGTACCCCAAGGCGTTTGTAGGGATTGAGTCTCTGGTGGATGTTGGTGGTGGTGATGGGACTGCTCTTCGCACATTGGTCAAGGCTTGTCCTTGGATTCATGGGATTAACTTTGATGTCCCTCACGTGGTGGATGTGGCCCCACAGTGTGATGGGGTTGAGCATGTTGGCGGGGACATGTTTGAACTCATTCCTAAGGCAGATGTTGCTTTCCTCATGGTATGTGTTCTTTCGATCAATCAATACTACTAATAACACAAAAAACTTCGCGACTTATGAGATAACAATTTAAATATAATGACATTTGCAAGAAAATTTGTCTTCCACAAAATAAAACCAAAAAACTAGTTTTGTTATTTGCACATTAGATCACCCACTATCAAAAACTAACAAAACAAGAACTAGCTAAGGTTTCTTGTATTTTGTTTGCTCTTTTATTCATGTTATAAGTGGTAATGCTCTAATTTCTCGAATATATAGTGGGTGCTACACGATTGGAGCGATGATGAAAGTATCCAAATATTGAGAAAATGTCGAGAAGCTATTTCGAAGGACAAGGGTAAAGTGATCATTGTAGAGGCGGTGATCGATGATGAAGGAGGAGAGGATGTGTATACGGATGTTCGTTTGGCGTTGGACATGGTTATGTTGGCTCACACGGAGAAAGGCAAAGAGAGAACTATGAAAGAATGGGAGTATGTTGTTAAGGCAGCTGGCTTCACTAGGTTCACTGTGAAACATATCCAAGAAATCATCTCCGTTATTGAGGTCTATCCATGAGTCAAATTTGCTTAAATTGCAAACAAATAATGTGTTAATAAGGTACTATTCCTTGTATGTTGAAGTCTTTGTGTTTGTTGAAGTTGTGGGAACTATGGATTGGAAGGGAATAAAAGTTTATTTTGCTACATCTTTCTCTAATATTTGTTATGATTTTATTAGAGCCAGTACTCATGAGAGATGGAGTGAAAATTTTTGATATAGAAAGACAAACACTTCTATTATTTTGGTGCGAAATATTTTCAAATATGTTTTTATATAACAATGACATGGAGGACGATCACATCTACCAAATTTTCAAGAATGTTGCATATCATTTGATACAAGCATTCAATTCCATGTCTAAGTTGGAAACTTTAGTAGTTCAGTCATATAACCTTAATATTTTCAACTTCAAATTTTAGGAACAAAGCAAAAGGGGATATTTGTCCCACATCGGTTTTGGGTGGGTGGGATACAGAGAGAGCCAGTGAGGTAAAGGGGAGAAAATTAAACGAGCACCATACTTACCTGGACGGGATCAATGGGCAATCATTATGGTCCATGGCCTAGGTTGGCAACCTCCATTGCACTTAGGAGGGATGCTTGCCTAAGGTCGGTCCAAGTGGTCGAGCCTACGTCATAACTTGTGATAGAGGGGGCCGCGCGAATGTTAGTGTAATACTTTATTTTGCAAGGCAATTTGATGTGTTGTTTGGATGATTTTCGCTTTAAATAAAATACTTATTTTTTTTTAAAGAAAAATCAATTTTAGAGCAAAATAAATTGAAATTTGATAGGTTTTTTAAAAAAATTCAGAAGTCAGAAAAAATTAAAAAGGAGATTTTTTTAGAAGTTATTTAAAGTATTTTCAAATAAAAGTAATTTTTAAAATATTTTTAATTATTATATTCAAATGTTAAATTGTTTGGTTTATCCAAATACAAAATTATTTGGATTTTAAAAAAAAAACCTTTAGGTAAAAAACATCACACGAGAATTACTTTTTTTTTTAAATCTATCCAAGCGGACCCTGTAAGCTCTTGGAAAGAATCACGACCCATTAGTGACTTTTGCTTTTTTGGATTCTTGGAATTTGGGCCAGTTACGTTTATATGTTTGCTATAGTGTAATTATAAATTAGTTCTTACGATCTTAAGAATTACAAGAACTCTTTGAATATGTATATAATTGCAAGTTATATTTATGATGTTTTTGACAAAGTTTTGAAATGAAAATCACATGTTCTTGACAAATTCAAAATATAGAAGTTATATATAAAATCAATTTTTTTTCTAAAAAAAGATGTGGTAGTATCCGATTATAGATGGTCATATCCGATGATAGTTGTGGTGGTATAAAATGAAATTATTTCATAAGAGTTGGTGGAATAATAAAATTAATTGAGAGATTTTTTTTAAGCTTAACGAGATGCATCCTTATGTAGCTGGTCTGATTACTATAGTTATAGGAAAGTTATTTTTTGGACATCTCTACTAATACGTTTACAAAAATGTCCTAAACTTCGAGGGTATTTATAATTTTTAAAATAAGAGAAATGTATCTGTAATAACGCTATATTTCAAGGGGTGTACAAAGTATATGGTAATTTGATTGGTGCATCATTAATGTTAGTAAAGAGATAATTCCAAGGAGACTTAACTAACAGTTAGTTTTGAATAATTTCACCATTATATTTAGTAATAGGCTGAGAAACCAAAAGACTAGGAATAATAGTAAATTTTGAAAAAAAGATAAAGAATACCGTCTACTTGTACATAATTATTTACAAGAAGACAAATCACTTTTGTATTGATTTGTTATATAATTACAAAATAAATGTAAAAATACTAAAAGAACCCTCAAAATAAATTATTTTATCTAAAAAATACATGAATTTGGTTTTCACTTCTAAAAACCCATAGCACCCACTTTCCATTCCAAAACACCAATAGTTAATCTTGTTTTAACTAAATTACCCTTATTTTTTTTAGATCCAAAACCCAAAGAAATGAACTTTTTTGATAATTTTTTTCCTTTAGGTTCTTTAAAGTGACTTGTATCAATAGTAAGTTTAATAAATTATTTTTTAATTTTTTATTTTAAGATATATAACTCATTTTTTCAATAAATAAATATATAATATTAAAACTTTCATAAATTAATTATAAGAAAGATATTTCTCTACATTGTTGGACTGGTAAATAAAATTAATTTGTTATTTAAAATATAATAAACTTAAGTACAATTTTTTTCCAAAGAAGGGGTAGATTAGTCAATGGTTGGACATTTTGGAATGAAAAATCCGTGAAATGAATTTTTCAAATTGAAATTTTATTAATGATTTTTTTGGGTGTAAAAGTTAATTTTAAGAGGTTTTGAACATTTTTTTTTCTCCAAAAAAAGTATAAATTAAAAATAAACACTTTTAAAGTGAAATGTCAATAAAGTTTGCATTTCTGATTAAGTTATAATTGCACGTAATGATGAATAAATGATTAAAAAAAATTGAGAAACATTTTTTTTTTCAATTTGTTTTTTATTTAATGCTTGAAATAAATGTCCCACCTAACCAAAATTATTGTCGAAGTACAAAACCCACCAAACGACTTCAGTCTTCATCCACCACCACCACCACCAATGGCGGCGGCGACCACCGCGTTATTCTCTCTCCTCCTCCTCATTCCATCTTTCTGCGCCGCCTCTCCGTCGCCGTCTCCGTACCTCTCCGCCGCCACGCTCCTCCAGAACTACCAAAACATGCTCGCATCCTTCAAGATTTTCATCTACACCCCTTCTAAGCCTTTCGATTTTCCCGCCAGCGCCGCCGCCTCTCTCTTCTACACCTCCCTCCGCCGCAGCCCCTTCGTCACCGGAAACCCTGACGAAGCCCACATGTTCTTCGTCCCGTTCTCCCCCGACACCTCCACGCGCTCCTTGGCGCGTGTCGTCAGAGAGCTCAGGAACAACCACCCCTACTGGGACCGCACCCTCGGCGCCGATCACTTCTTCGTCTCCCCCGCCGGAATTGACTACTCCTCCGACCGGAATATTCTAGAGCTGAAGAAAAATTCCGTTCAGATCTCGGTTTTTCCGGTCGTCTCCGGCCATTTCATCCCCCACAAAGACATCACTCTGCCTCCGTTAAGCAAATCACCGCTCCCGATGATCGCCGATTTCACGGAGAACTCGACGAGGACTTCGTATCTGGGTTACCTTCAATGGGACGGTGAATCGGAGCCGGATTTGGTCAACGAGTTGAAGATCTCCACCGATTTTTTGGTGGAGGAGAAATCGGAGGCGTTGAAGAGTCACACGCGGCGGGGCGTTGAGCAAAGTAAGTTCTGTTTGTTCCTTTACCACGGCGAGGCGGCGGCGGCGGCTATGGTGGAGGCGATGGCCGCGGGGTGCGTGCCGGTGGTGATCGTGGACCGTCCGATTCAGGACTTGCCGTTGATGGATGTTCTGAGATGGTCAGACTTGGCCTTGCTGGTGGCGGCCCCACGACGCGGCCGCGGCCGTGGCGGCGGAGCGCGGCTGAAGGAGGTGTTGGGCCGGTTGAGCGAGGAGAAGTATGAGGAGATGAGGGGATTGTGTGTGGCGGCGAGTAGGCATTTGGTGTGGAACGAGGAACCACAGCCGTTGGATGCATTTCATATGGTGATGTATCAGCTGTGGCTGAGACGACACGCCGTTCGATACGCTCGGAGGGAGTTCGCTTAGAGATGATGATTAGGGGAGATAATAAAGGTTAAGTTAAGAGGATTGTATTTGTATTTAGTTATAATCTTGCTTGATTATCATTAGTTAACAATGTAATTTAGTCTGTACAAAGGTTGTTTTTACTATTTTATAATTCTAAGGTTTCTCTCCTTTTTTTTTTTTATTAATTTGTTTGTTTTTCATCGAAATGATTTTGTTGGTTTTTAACTTATTTTCTCGAGATTCGAAATAGATTTGTGCAGTGAATATGTTCGCAGATGCAGGAGTTTACGACAAATCTATTTAGTTGTCCTAGTTTGCATTGGGCTCATAAGATGCTATTTAATTGGATAGTGCCCAATTAATATTTTCAATTGTTGCGATTGAATATGATGATTTAATAATTTTATTATTTAACATTTTTTTACATCATCACGATGTCACATGAGTTTGGTTGTTTTAATGGAGTACAACGTATTCCAACTCGTAGTCCATGAATAGCTTCTCGTTTGATTGAATAGGTGAGCAAGGGATTTAAATTGCTTAATTCAGTCGGATTTAGATTGAACTACCAAATTGTACATATTTTTTTCAGGGGTGAATCGGTAATTACCTATATCACCTAATTTCTCATCATGATTAGATGATTGAATATTGGGAAATTCAAATAAGTTTCATTGTATTATTAATCTCAGGTATAAGAGCTTGTTCTATCTGTAATAGCCAGGAACATGTAACATGAGAAACTGCAAATATCATGAGTACAATTTGCAAGAACTTAAAACACAAGATAACATAGTAAACAATTCACTATCCTCATCACCATCAACAGGACCACCTATATAATCATGACCCCTGTTGCAAATATTCACTTATTCCGACACAATGCCTCAAAAACACACACTTCTTTCATCAACAATTTCATGCCGAAGATGGCTAATTGCCGTATGCGAGCTGAGAGAAAGTGATCGGTGATACGTAATACGACGGGCCATTGTAGAGGAAGCCGGCTGCGATTTTCGAGGCTTTCTGTGTCGGGTGGAACAAATCCCAGAACAAATACTTCTTGCGGTCGGGACAGAGTGATGCCGTCCGGTTACACGGGCCAGCTGCGTTCAGATATTCTGATCCACCATATCCGCAACATGCTGTATCCACATTCTCAAATCCTGATATTAAAAGACGAGCAATATCAATTTATTTCGGGGCGAGTTTCAATTCTTATAAAATATTAAAGATATTTCTATTATTTGAAAAGTGAAATTTTGAATATTTAGAATTGGGTGGGGTGTGGGGTTGGGGGGGGGGGGGGGCTGCCGTATCAGCCTTTCACTCTGTCCCTAATTAGTTGCGCTGTGCGCCCCTAACTCACGCCCTTGGTCGCATATGCTTGATGAACTATGATGGGCTGACTTATTTCATTTTGTAGTTTCGAAAAAATATGCGATCAACAACATAGTTCAGGGGTGTATAGTGTAATCAGTTCAAAGACCGAATGCAACTATTGTGGTAAAATGACGTTTCTTACCGAAGTACGACGAATTATTTATGACATCGTATGTCATTTGGTATGTATTTCCGAGAGCGTACTTCATCTCCGGTAGCTGCATGCTGATGTTCTGTAAAAGGTTGTTGAGGGCCGAGTGGAACACTTGAGCGAACGTGTTCATGGGGTCGAGGCAACCATTGGTGCCATTCGTGACCTTTTGAACGAGCCTCTGATACGGGCAACAACCCACCGTTGGCACACCTATGATGCCGAATTTTCGTGCTCCGAGGTTGTACAAATTCTAGCAGCACAGCAAATGTGAAGTTGATGAGTTTAAGGTACACATTAGGATTTGTATTTCTTAGATGGGAGACGATACTAAAAATCTTACTGTTATGTGCTTGGAGTACTCTGATATCAGAACGGACATGAACTCGTCTGGATCAGGTTTGCTAGTACTGTCGTTGCTCGCGAAGTACCCGAAAATGTCGTTGCCACCGACGCTTATGAAGAACAAAGACTTGCAGAGCCATTCTTTCGTTGCGTCCGGACCTTTTGCAGCAGTAAAATTATCGCGTACTGAAGCAAATTGATCGATTTGCTCAGATAGGGGCACAACTGTCTGTTGGCGACGCCGCATGAAAACGATAAAACATTATAGCATGTGTTGGTTCTTAATTGAGCGAATGGCATCTTGAATGAGTTTAGGGCCTTACTAGGTTTGCACCCGTTATGTCCAGGATTCCAGCACCGCCTGAGGCAAAATTTACACCTCCGGAGAGACTCTTTGTGAAGTTGGATCCGAGTGTTAGCAGATACAGGTACGGCGGGGGGCTCCTCGCGAGCCCAAAACGTTTGGCTGGCAAAAAAAAATCATGAAAAATGGAAAATGTTAGGGGATGCGTTTAGTTTTGACGTGAAACGTAGGACTGGGGCACGAGCTGAGGGCGGCTAGAAGAGGTAGTCGAACCCCCCACCCCCCCTCCCAACCTACCTTGTTTTCCTTTCTTTTTTTTTTATGGATAATACACACCACTGCCAAGATTAGAACTCTGGTGCTAATCTCCCCATGCCTCTAAAGGCGGGTGGAAGAGGTAGTTGTGCCCCCCCAACGCCCCTCCTAAGATCAGTATCTATAACAATTTCTGATTCTATCCCTGCCTTGTGATCAAAATACAACACTAACCGAGCTCATCTGCACTGTTGAAACCGTTGCTGAACCTCCCGGTCGCACATTGGTGGGGGTAATCGACACCATTGTGGGGGAAATTGGCTCTGGCCTTGCTCAGCAGATGATTATTCGTCCCAACATCCGCCGTGGAGTCGCCGAAAATGAAAGCGACGGGTGGCGTTTTACGAGCCATTTGAGGCATAAAATTTGACAAGAAGATGATCAGACAAAGAAACTTAGGAACTGATATTGTAGCCATGATAAAAACCAGTTTACTGATTCTTGATTTCTTAACACTTCGTGTTTGTGCGGTTGATAATTAACTGATCTCAAGGACTAAGAATTTATATAGGCTCATGTTCAGTAAATTTCGAGGATGTAATAATGTTAACAGGAAAAATAGTGTTCATATAAATAATTTCTTTTATACAAACTAAGAATTTTATTTGTCGGATTGGCCTAACATTGCAAGTTTCGTCTGATCGGGTCCCCGCATGAATTTTCTTGATTTAGAAAATCATTTATTTACTTAACAGTTAACATTAAATTTTGGTAATTTCTAGAAAGATTTACATGATTTTGTCTCAAATATAAGATAGCTTAATAATATATTAATTTAGTGGAATCAGAACCTTGTAACAAGGCTGCTCGTAAGTTTAAGAAATAAAAAGACAAAATGAATGATTCTAGTAAGAATACACTGATTTTGACATTTGAAAAGGATGAAATTGTTGAAAATTTGAAAGAGGGGAAACTCGTTTTAAGAGGGTTTTGAGTTAATTTGGTTAATTAAGCTTCTTAAGTTATCGGGCAATTATTGGGTTAATATTTAGAGTTGATCGCACATTGTCCCTCGTCATTTGTGTCTATGCGGGATCACCACTTGACCTTTTAAAATTGATCATTACCATCCCTAACTCCGATTTTGGCGGCATTTAGGAGAATTTTTTGTTATATATAAAGGCAAAACCGACTATTTGCTCACGCAAATTAGTATTTGAGCTGAAATGCGAAAGTCAGCGAGCAAGGGCCAATTGTCTCCACATGCTCAGTTAGAAATTTTCAATGTAAATTTATTTCGTCCAAAACATATATTTTTATACACTAATGCACGCATATCATTTCAATTAATCATGAAAATTCAATTGATCCTCAAAATTGAACTAAAATTGTTGAGAAGAGCGGTAAAAATAGCTTAAAATGGCTTTGGGTGAGTTTGTGACCTCCTCAGCTTGTCAGATTTAGGTAAATTTGTAGGGAATGAGCTTATAAACTATTGAAACAAGACGTTATCATGATTCCTACATGGTTTAAAAGAAAGCAACCCTGAATATAGTTTAAACATTTTTAACAAATTCCTTCAATTTTAATCATTCAAATTTAAAGATACCCTTATTATTAAATTAAACGAAATTTTTGTCTGACATGCTTAGAATCAGAGTTTAATAGTTTATAAGCTCGTTTCCTAAAAAATTACCCGAATCTTACAAGAAGAGGAAACGCCGTACCTAAGTTACTATTGAACCAAGAGTTATTTTTGAATATTCTTTAAAGGAAATGATTTTTTTAAGAAAGAGATGAACTGGTTTAATGATATTCTTTAAAGGGATATACGTTTTGAATAATATTTTATAGGTAATTAATTTTAATAATCTTTTTAATTAAAATATTGATTTCAATTAGTGTTTGCCTCTCAATGGCACAATGACTCAGTCCACTAGAATACCTTTGAAAATGTTTCTTAATTGACTTCAAGAGATCTATATTACTCTATTGATATGATTTTATTGGGTCTGTTAAATTTTTTTCAAAAATGAATTTGTTAAGGAATTTTGTCAATGTGTCTTATCATCTTGTTTATTTATTTATTTATTTTGTCAGATTTTGTTGTTACATAGTCTCCACTAAAAGAAAATGAATAAGTTTGTGACATTAATATAGCAAGTGATAGTAAGAAACTTGTTATTAATTATATATATTTGGTGACAACAAATTTATGTTGTCACAAAAATAGTTTGCACAATAATAATAGTGATTATACAGATAAGATAAATAAATAAATATAACATAAAAATATATAACCAATATTTGAAGCCCAATTATATATAAAAAAAAAACAAGGCCTACTATATTAAACCCCAAAGGGGTGTACAAATACCAAAAAAAAAAAAAAAAAACCCCAAAGAATAAAGGGGGATATACACAATCTTTTAACCTCATCAAATATCTCTTTAAGAATAACAACCTCATGCTCTTCACCAAAATCCCTTTTTCTTTTTCAAATTTAAAACGGAGAAATCTTTGGAAACTGATCTCTAGTCTGTTTCACTGCCGCCCACCGTGGGGCTCGAACCCACGACCACAAGGTTAAGAGCCTTGCGCTCTACCAACTGAGCTAGACGGGCTAATTGATTATTAGTTCTACGAATATTATGACAGCTTAATGATAATGAAATATTATCACAAAATTGTATATATAAATACAAAAAAAAAAAAAAAACCCAAAGAGTAAAGGGGGATATACACAATCTTTTAACCTCATCAAATATCTCTTCAAGAATAATAACCTCATCCTCTTCACCAAAATCCCCTTTTTCTTTTTCAGATTAAAATGGAGAAATCTTTGGGAACGAATCTCCAATTTGTTTCACTGGCGCCCACCGTGGGGCTCGAACCCACGACCACAAGATTAAGAGTCTTGCGCTCTACCAACTGAGCTAGACGGGCTAATTGATTATTAGTGATACGCATATTATGACAGCTTAGTGATAATGAAATTTTATCACAAAATTGTATATATAAATGCCAAAAAAAAAAAAAAACCCCCAAAGAATAAAGGGGGATATACACAATTTTTTAACCTCATCAAATATCTCTTTAAGATTAACAACCTCATCCTCTTCACCGAAATCCCTTTTTCTTTTTCAAATTTAAGAAGGAGAAATCTTTAGAAACTGATCTCCAGTTAGTTTCACTGCCGCCCACCGTGGGGCTCGAACCCACGACCACAAGGTTAAGAGCCTTGCGCTCTACCAACTGAGCTAGACGGGCTAATTGATTATTAGTGATACACATATTATGACAGCTTAGTGATAATGAAATTTTATCACAAAATTGTATATATAAATATAAAAAAAAAAAAAAAAAACCCAAAGAATAAAGGGGGATATACAACAATCTTTTAACCTCATCAAATATCTCTTCAAGAATAATAACCTCATCCTCTTCACCAAAATCCCCTTTTCTTTTTCAGATTAAAATGGAGAAATATTTGGGAACGGATCTCCAATTTGTTTCACTGGCGCCCACCGTGGGGCTCGAACCCATAACCACAAGGTTAAGAGCCTTGCGCTCTACAACTAAGCTAGACGGGCTAATTGATTATTAGTGATACCCATATTATAACAGTTTAGTGATAATGAAATTTTATCACAAAATTGCATATATATATAACAAAAAAAAAGAAAAAACCCAAAGAATAAAGGGGGATATACACAATCTTTTAACCTCATCAAATATCTCTTCAAGAATAATAACCTCATCATCTTCACCAAAATCCCCTTTTCTTTTTCAGATTAAAATGGAGAAATCTTTGGGAACAGATCTCCAATTTGTTTCACTGGCGCCCACCGTGGGGCTCGAACCCATGACCACAAGGTTAAGAGCGTTGCGCTCTACCAACTGAGCTAGACGGGCTAATTGATTATTAGTGATACACATATTATGACAGATTAGTGATAATGAAATTTTATCACAAAATTATATAAATAAATACAAAAATAAAAAAACCCAAAGAATAAAGGGGAATATACACAATCTTTTAACCTTATCAAATATCTCTTCAAGAATAATAACCTCATCATCTTCACCAAAATCCCCTTTTCTTTTTCAGATTAAAATGGAGAAATCTTTGGGAACGAATCTCCAGTTTGTTTCACTGGCGCCCACCGTGGGGCTCGAACCCACGATCACAAGGTTAAGAGCCTTGCGCTCTACCGACTGAGATAGACGAGCTAATTAACTATTAGTGATACATATATTGTGACTGCTTAGTGACAGTGAAATCTTGTCACAAAATTCTAATGATAATTTTTTTTTGTCACAAAGTTGTTGTTATAGGTGTGTCATTAATTATCGATGATGACAACTAAAATTTTAATTTTTATAATCGTGGAATGATATTATGACAATACAAAAATTATTGTCCAAAAAATAAAAACAAACTTCATTAATAATAAAATAAATATATTATCATTTAATTCAATAATTGGTATAGCTTTAAAATCTTATTAATAATATTATTTTTTTTTATAATGCCCCACTATAAATGTTTAAATTTATTCAAGTTGAGCGGGCTTGCATCAGTTATCTTCTGCGCCGGAATAAAGTCATACTTGCAACAACCGCACGTGAGCGTCACTCGCTAGTGGGTTGTTGACCATGCTAATTTATAGTTTCACACGATTAACGATATTAATTAAAATATGATAAAATTGTTTGAAAAATTGGATATATCACAATGGGGTGTTTTACAAAATAATCTTTTATACAATAAACACGTCTTACCATGGCTGCAAGTAAAAACATAAGACTACATAGGAGTCTATAGACTACTCTAGCACATGAAGTATAATTTAATTCCATACATCCACCCTTTTCTAGTACATAAGTAAAACTATACACCTAACAAATGGACCATATTTTATAACATTCATATACCAAAACAAGTTCATTATTATTATTACTATTTTTTATACAACCAGCTTGAGATATCTTCAAGGTGTCAATCAAAACGCTACACATGTGCACACACACTCTCCTAAAGGAAAAGAAGAGTGGATAAGAGGTTCGAACTTAGGACCTTAATAATACCTATTCAAATCTCCACCACTGGACTACACCCCCTATAACAAAAAAATTTCATTATTGTTTCTACAACTTCTGAGGCCGTCAATATGTCAATGATTCAAAATACTTAGGGGTTGTTTGCAAATGCAAAAGAAAAGTGATTTTTCCTACTTCTATTGAAAAAATATAGATAGTGAGTGTTTTGTTTTTATACTTCTACTCAAATTTAAAAAAAGAAAAAAGAAAAAGAGTTGAAATAAGTTAAAGCTAGGGCAACTTTTTGTTTGCTTTTTCTAACCTCTTATTACTTTTTCAAACTTTAACAACTATTTTTTACTTTTTCTTTTCAAACACTATTTATTTTTACTACTTAATTTTTTTTCAACTTTTTTTACAACTTTTACTTCTCCAAAAGAGAAGGGCCCAATACTGTATGTCCTAATACCTTATACACTTATTAGGGTTGTCAGGATGACCCAACAAAAACCTTTCGATTCTTAAGTCGCACTATGTCGAAAGAGGATAAATTCAAGGAAATATGAGACATCATAGAAAAAGTACAATAACATTGAAACAACTTACGAGAAAACCAGCATAAGATAACAAGCAAACACAAAGGATTTATCAAGGGAAAACCTCATAATGTATAACAACATTAGAGCTTTTCTAACAATAAAATAAGAGGGAATTAACATCACATTATCTTAGTATCATGTCTCGACAAATACTAAGAAATTAAGCACTGATTAATGTGCCTTAAAAATTCATTCCTCCTTATGACGTCCTGGTAACTTTCTCCTTAATCTTGTCCATTATTCCTTTCTTCTCCTCATCATGTGGAATTTGAGTATCTAGATCTTCTTCTTTCTTGTGCTGGCCTGGGAGTTTCTCTTTGATCTTTTCGAGAAAACCTTTTTTCTCTTCGGGAGGTGCAGCTTCAGCGTCTTCTTCTTTATCGCATTTCTCCTTAGTGTCTTGTTCTTCTTTGTCCCTGGATATTTTCTCGTCTTTCAGACCCTTCTTCTTCTTCTTTTTCCTCTCTCCTCCCTCCTTGACTTCCTCATCGCTAGACTGAATAAAAGTTGAGGAAATGGATTCATAAATACCATATATGCATCTTCATTGTTATATTAGGCGATAATGTAAAAATTTGTACTAATAATATGTCATATATATTATACGAAAAAAAAAATGTAATACGTTGACGATTCATATGAATACAAGAAAACAGAGTTTCACTCCCACAGAAAAATCAGTTGCTATTTATCGACATAAGATTATCGATCGATCTACAAGGATTTCGATATTAAATAACGACACAGACACATGGATTGATGGCAGTGGTGGAGCCAGGAACCCAGGGCCAAGGGTGCATTTTTACGGCCTATTGATAATACAAAAAAATTAGGAAATGCACTGAAAGATCGTCAGAGCATGCATGTACACTTCCTGAGCTATATGTGGCTCCGGCACTGACGAATAGTAAGATCAAGTGTCATTATTAAAGAATGCATGTCTCAAACTTGTGAAAACTTACAGAGCTCGAGTGGCTATGAGTGTGTTGAAGCTCGTCCAAGAGCGTATGCTTCTCCTCTTTGCTCTCTTTCGCTGCATTTGGATCCGTCATCACAACATCTTCCCTATCAGCTTTCTTGTGATCTTCCTTCTTTGTCATGAAATCGAAACAGCCACGTTCTTTACTCTCCTCACATGCCACCTTTTGCTCAGCCATTTTTGTTTTCTCTAGCTAGAAGCTTTCTTTAAATGTGGTAAAGATTGTATGAAGTTGGTTGTGAGTGAGGTCGAAGGTTGTTTGAGTACACACTTATATAGGCATAATCGATGTACTGTATATGCTACATTCGATTTGCAATATCTATCATTATGTTTTGTTTCAAAAGGTTTGTCATTTTACAAAAATAAAGCAATATTTAATATTTTTTTTTAAAAATTTGCTCCCATATATATAGCACCCATTAGCCTCTCTAATTAGTACTACCTCTAATTTCAATAAAATTGTCAGCTGCAAGTATAGTCTTAATTTCTCCTTAATATAGGAAAAAAATCTTAAACTACAGATATTGCGAATCGAATGCAGTAAATTTTAATTTGACAGTACCGGCTCGAATATCTCGTGTGTTGGATTGGTTCTGTTATTGTGACTTGAATTTAATGATGGCCTCGATTTATGCAAAGAAGCAAATTTCAAACTGAAGCCTTCTTGATTTGGATAATGTTTATCTATTAGGATTGGATGATGTTTATCCATTAACATTGGATAATGTTTATCCATTAGAAATGGATAATGCTTATCCGTTAGAAATGGATGATGCTTATCCATTAATATTGGATGATGCTTATCCATTAGAAATGGATGATGCTTATCCATTAGGAATGGATAATGCTTATCTCATCTCTTGTTTTTGCCTATAAATAGATGGCCTTGGCCATTCATTTGAAAACATGAAAAGAGAGAAAAGAGAAGAAGTTAGAGAGCTTCAAGACAAGTAAGGTTATTTGAGAGGCTTGAAAAATAGAGAGTCGGGAAACACTTGAGAGATAAATTCTTTGTGAGAGAATTGTGAGTTTGTTCTCTTGGGGTTTCGGGTTTAATTAGAGAATTGTTTCTCTAATTGTTGTAACTCTCTGTAAATTTCTTATAGTGGAATCGCTCCTTGCCCGTGGACGTAGGCTTGTTATTAGCCGAACCACGTAAATATTGTGTCGCTTTAATTTCCGTTCGTTTTATTATCAAATTATTGTCGCCTTTTAAAATAAATGTACTACTAGATCCGGGTGTTATCCTAACAAACTGGTATCAGAGCTCTGGTTGTTAGTACTTTTATTTTGGTATTTCCTATCCAGTGAGGATGTCGACGACAAAATTTGATGTTGAGAAGTTTGATCGAAAGATCAACTTCACTTTATGGCAAGTGAGGATGCGTGCCGTCCTCGTTCAGAACGGAGTTCAGAAGGCTTTGACTGGTGTAAAACCAGAGGCCATGTTAGATCACAAATGGGAGGAGATGGATGAGAAAGCCCGCTCGGCTGTTCAGTTGTCTTTGTCAAATGAAGTTTTGCGCGAGGTGATTGCCGAAAAGACGGCGAAAGATCTTTGGGATAAGTTGGAGTCTCTCTACCTGAAAAAGACTCTCACGAATAAGTTGTACAAGAAACAGTGCCTATATTCACTGCGAATGAGTGAAGGTACATCTTTGAGCTCTCATATTGATGAGTTTGAATCTATTATTATGGATTTGCAAAATCTAGATGTCATTATTGATGATGAGGATAAAGCCTTGTTACTACTTTGTTCATTACCTCCTTCGTATAGACATTTTAGAGAAACCATGTTGTATGGAAAAGATACTATTTCTCTAAAAGATGTTAAATCTGCTTTGGAGACCAAAGAAAAGATTGATCATGATATCACTGGTCAAACTAGTGATAGTCAGACACAGGGTCTATATGCAAGAGGAAGGTCCAAACAAAGAGGAGTCAATAAAAGCAGGCCAAAATCTAGATCAAAATCTAGAAGTAAAGGTGTTGTGTGTTGGCACTGTAAAGAACCAGGGCACATTCGCAGAAATTGCGATAAATTGCAAAAGAAGAGAAACGCTCCACAAGAAAAGAATGAAGATTCTGGCAACGCGAGTATTGCTGAAGAAGGAGGTGGTGTTGATGTGCTTCTTGTGGCAGAGAAGCAGGACAAATTCAACAATGAATGGATTATGGATACGGGTTGTTCTTATCATATGTGTCCCAATCGGGACTGGTTTTCTACATATGAGTCTATTGACGGAGGAGTAGTTTTGATGGGGAATAATGCTCCATGCAAAACTATTGGTATTGGAAAGATCCAGATCCGAATGCACGATGGGATTGTCAGAACATTGACCGATGTCAGACATGTTCCAGATCTCAAGAAAAATCTCATCTCATTAGGCACCCTGGATGCCAATGGGTGCAAGTTTTCAGCTGAAGGTGGAGTATTGAAAGTAAGCAAAGGTGCATTGGTTGTCATGAAAGCTAGAAAAGCAGGTAGCTTGTATGTGTTACAAGGCACTACTGTTATAGGCTCTGCAGCAGTTTCATCATCTATGTCAGATGCTGATATTACAAAATTATGGCATATGAGGCTTGGGCATATGAGTGAAAAAGGTCTGACCTTGTTGAGTAAAAGAGGTCTGCTTTGTGGCCAGAGCACAGGAAAAATGGATTTCTGTGAACATTATGTGTTCGGAAAGCAGAAGCGGCTCAGCTTTGGCACTGGAATTCATAGAACTAAAGGTTCTTTGGATTATATTCACTCTGATCTTTGGGGACCATCACAAGTTCCATCAAAAGGAGGAGCTCGATATCTATTAACCTTTATTGATGATTTTTCAAGAAAGGTTTGGGTCTATTTTCTGAAGCACAAAAATGATGTGCTTGATACTTTCAAGAAGTGGAAGGCTTTGATCGAGAAGCAAACTGGAAGGCAAATCAAAAGACTCCGAACAGACAACGGTCTGGAGTTTTGTAGTGGAGATTTTAACAGGTTTTGCGAAGCTGAAGGAATTGCCAGGCATCGCACTGTAGTTAACACTCCACAACAAAATGGCGTAGCAGAGCGCATGAATAGAACTCTTTTGGAAAGAGCTCGGTGTATGCTTTCCAATGCTGGCTTGTCTAAAGTGTTTTGGGCTGAAGCAGTCTCCACAGCTTGTTTTTTGGTGAACCGTTCACCGTCTACAGCAATCGAGTTTAAAACTCCTGAAGAGGTATGGTCCGGTAAACCTGGTGACTATTCAAATTTGAGAATATTTGGATGTCCTGCCTATATGCATGTTAATGAAGGAAAGTTAGAGCCTAGAGCTAAAAAGTGTATTTTTCTTGGTTATGCTTCTGGGGTGAAAGGATATCGTTTGTGGTGTCTTGATCCTAAGTCACCTAAATTTGTTATCAGTAGAGATGTTACTTTTGATGAGTCTGCTCTACTGATCCCGAAAAAAGAGTCCACAGTTTCTTCTGATACAGATAACTCAAAGAGTACATCGAAGCAGGTGGAGCTTGAAATTCCTAATCCACCCGCGACGTTTGAAAGTCCCGTTAACTCTGGACCTTCGATAGAAGAGGAGCCTGATACTATTGAAGAAACATCTCCCCAGGAGGAAAGATGTATTGCTAGAGACAGACCAAGAAGAGAAATACGACCACCACAGCGATATACTGATTATGTCGCGTATGCCTTGTCTGTTGGAGAAGAAATAGATTCTATCAACGAGCCAGCTACATATGTTGAAGCAGTTTCTTCAAAAGATTCCTCGAAATGGTTGATTTCTATGCAAGAGGAAATTGAGTCTCTTCACAAGAACGGTACTTGGGTACTTGTGAAACCGCCAGCCAAACAAAGGATTGTGGGGTGCAGATGGATCTTTAAAAGAAAGGAAGGAATTCCTGGAGTAGAAAAGGCAAGGTATAAGGCACGGTTAGTAGCCAAAGGTTACAGTCAGGTACCAGGTGTTGATTTTAATGATATTTTCTCACCTGTTGTGAAGCACAGTTCTATTCGTGTCTTGCTTGCTCTAGTTGCCATGCATGATTTGGAGTTAGAACAACTTGATGTTAAAACTGCATTTTTGCATGGTAAACTAGAAGAAGAAATTTATATGCAACAACCGGAGGGTTTTGTTGTGAAAGACAAAGAAGATCACGTTTGCTTGTTGAAAAAATCTTTGTATGGCCTGAAACAGTCTCCAAGGCAGTGGTACAAAAGATTTGATTCCTTTATGATTGGCAGCGGATATTCAAGGAGCAACTATGATAGTTGTGTTTATTTTCGAAGAACTCATGACGGCTCATTTATCTATTTGCTTCTTTATGTTGATGACATGTTGATTGCAACTAAAAATATGTCTGATATTGATAAGTTAAAGAAGCAGATGAGCGAAGTGTTTGAAATGAAGGATCTTGGTCCAGCAAAGAAGATCCTTGGCATGGAAATCAAACGTGATAGACAAGGTGGGAAGCTGTATTTAACTCAAAAGAGTTATATTGAAAAAGTTTTGGAGAGATTCGGTATGAAAAATGCCAAACCGGTATCTACTCCATTAGCTGCGCACTTTAGATTGTCGGCTGCTCTGTCACCAAAGTCTAATGATGAAAAGAGGTACATGACCCGAGTTCCCTACTCCAGTGCAGTTGGTAGCATGATGTATGCTATGGTTTGTACACGCCCAGATATTTCACATGCTGTTAGTGTGGTTAGTAGATATATGTCTTGTCCAGGAAAAGCACACTGGGATGCAGTGAAATGGATTTTGAGATACTTGCGCGGGACTTCTGAAGCTTGTCTGGAGTTTGGACGGAGTAATAGTAATTTGGTTGGTTATGTTGACTCTGATTATGCTGGTGATCTTGATAAAAGAAGATCATTGACCGGATACGTATTCACTCTTGGGGGAAGTGCAATAAGCTGGAAAGCTTCATTGCAACCTGTGATTGCATTATCTACTACAGAGGCTGAATACATTGCAGTGACTGAGGTGCTTAAAGAAGGAATTTGGCTACGAGGCTTGTTGGGAGAGCTTAGTTCTTGCCCTGACGAGAGCGTGATTTTCTGTGATAGTCAAAGTGCCATTCACTTGACTAAAGATCAAATGTTTCACGAAAGAACTAAGCACATTGATGTAAAGTTTCACTTTGTTCGTGATGTTATTGGGCGGGGTGATATTTCAGTGAAAAAGATTTCTACTCATGAGAATCCCGCAGATATGCTGACTAAGCCTCTTCCAAAGGTCAAGTTCAAGCATTGCTTGAACTTGATTGGTATCACAGAGAGATGATTTAACTGGCTAAGTGGAGCGAGATCACTGTTTGAAATTTTGGTAAAATTCAAGTCAAGGTGGAGATTTGTTATTGTGACTTGAATTTAATGATGGCCTCGATTTATGCAAAGAAGCAAATTTCAAACTGAAGCCTTCTTGATTTGGATAATGTTTATCTATTAGGATTGGATGATGTTTATCCATTAACATTGGATAATGTTTATCCATTAGAAATGGATAATGCTTATCCGTTAGAAATGGATGATGCTTATCCATTAATATTGGATGATGCTTATCCATTAGAAATGGATGATGCTTATCCATTAGGAATGGATAATGCTTATCTCATCTCTTGTTTTTGCCTATAAATAGATGGCCTTGGCCATTCATTTGAAAACATGAAAAGAGAGAAAAGAGAAGAAGTTAGAGAGCTTCAAGACAAGTAAGGTTATTTGAGAGGCTTGAAAAATAGAGAGTCGGGAAACACTTGAGAGATAAATTCTTTGTGAGAGAATTGTGAGTTTGTTCTCTTGGGGTTTCGGGTTTAATTAGAGAATTGTTTCTCTAATTGTTGTAACTCTCTGTAAATTTCTTATAGTGGAATCGCTCCTTGCCCGTGGACGTAGGCTTGTTATTAGCCGAACCACGTAAATATTGTGTCGCTTTAATTTCCGTTCGTTTTATTATCAAATTATTGTCGCCTTTTAAAATAAATGTACTACTAGATCCGGGTGTTATCCTAACAGGTTCATATGTTTCTATGTTCGATGAAATGTACAAGAAAAAAAAAAGAAAAGAAAAAAAACCTCGGACATTGGATATGAGATGCCTAATGTCGGGGCATTGAACAGAGGAAACTTCAAAACGTCGGTTTGGACGGCTTGTTTAATCGGTTTTGCAAAAGTTAACTTTCGAGATTAGGAATTATGGATTAGATACTATTGGGATAAATGGGAAGTTCTATTTCATACCCAATTCAAAGTCGATGAAATTAGTATTAGTCATGTGATAAGTGTTTTACATTTATTGTGTGACTGATTTGAGAAGAGTGACTAATCATTTTGTAAATGTAATATATTTATCATATAATTTGTTGGATTTCAGAATCATACTTGGATAAGAATTGCTCCCGGATAAGGTAGAAGAGTCGCATTTTTATTTCCTTGTACACATTTAGGCCCTACCCTTGTGTAAGCAACACGGGTCAGGCAATTAATCGACAGTCAATTATGTTCTTTTGGGTCAAATGATGGTGCTAAAATTCTAAAAATAAACGTCAACAGATACTAAAATTGAAAAATAAATTAAATTACTTGATATTTGATTTAAAATTAATTTCTAAAAATTTGTTTGAACTTGATTCGTTATGCAATAAATAAATAAGTTTTTAACAACTTTCCCCATCTCATAAATTAATCATGCTTGGTTGTGTTCGATTCAATTAAATCAAATAATTAATAATAATAATAATAATAATAATAATAAACTATATAAAAAAATTAAATCACTCAAACTCTGACTCATATTCAATTACTCGTCACAAGAAGAATCTCAATTTTGAACAAATCTCAGTCAAACAAGACACACACACACACACACGCACAAACTTGAAAAAACCAATTCTAGTCTTGGTAGTTGAAATGCTGGCCTTTTTCCAAGAATTGTGTCTGTATTATATCAATATATATCCAATGCTGGCAAGGAATTTTATAATTCTAATTGTAAATTAGGCACTTATTCTAAGAATCCGAGCAAACTGTAGATGAGTTATGGCCACAAATTCACTAAATCAAGATATAATAAGAACAACGAAATTAATTTTCGTCGAACCGGTTAGGAACAAATTAATTCAACTTTCCTAAGAAGGAAAAAAAAAAAAAAGCAAGAGATACAAATAGTGGCGAAGCTAGAATCTCGAAGCCTGATAGTGTCTTAAACTATCTATGAACCACCGATAATACAAATAATTAAATTAAAAAAAGAAAAAATTACACTGAGCACCCCTGAGGTTTGACAGATTTACGAAAAACTCCCTACTTTTTCAAAAATTACCAAAAACCCCCTAAGGTTTCAAAAATATTACAAACTTATTCGAATTTTCGAAAATACCCCTTCCTCTTTTTTGGGTGATTTACATTGACCACCCTGAGATTAGGATAATTTACGAGAAACCCCCTGTGGTTTCAAAAATTACCAAAAACCCCCTGAGGTTATACTAATATTACAACTAGCACCTACTTAGGTTGACTTATCAACAATATTAATTCTTTTTTTTTCCCTCTGTAATATTTTTATCATAAAATTTTAATTTAATAGATTTGAAAATTTGAAATATGCATCGTATATATATCCATTATGTGAAATGAGAAATATAAACATTGATTGAAATAAAAAATTGAAATTAAATAATGCACTTGAAAATTTTATTTAGCTTGAGGACTCTAACTCATTTCTCGTAAAATTTACTCCGTATTAGCGATAATATAACATACTTGATGTGTTGGTAGATACCTTTAATGCATTAAATTCACAATATTTATTTGAATAAATAATCACATTTTTTTTTCAAATATATTACATGAAAAATTTATGATAACAATATTACAGAGGGGAAAAAAAGATTTAATATTGTTAATAAGTCCACCTAAATAGGTGCTAGTTGTAATATTGGTATAACTTCGGGGGGGTTTTGGTAATTTTTGAAACTATAGGGGGTTTCTCGTAAATCACCCAAAAAAAGGGAAGGGGTATTTTTGGAAATTTGAATAAGTTTGTAATATTTTTGAAACCTTAGTGGGTTTTTGGTAATTTTTGAAAAAGTAGGAGATTTTTTGTAAATTAGCCAAACCTCAGGGTAGTCAGTGTAATTCGTCCTTAAAAAAAAAAAGGACTGCATTAAAGGACGACCAGAGTAACACTAAAAGACAATTAAGATAATCTTATAAATTTAATCAAACATATATATATATATATATATATATATATATATATGTGGTGCATAATTTTAAAGTTAGTACACCCTTGAACCATATATGGCTTCGCCACTTGATACAAATCCTCGTATGTTATGTTACTATATTTTTCCATTAGTGAGGCTTAAAGAAACTAACTTGAATACCCGTTTCTATCACAACATAAACACCCGCAGCCATCAAGATTCCACTCAATCCCATTCCCAGGATTCCCAATCCCCAATTCACCCACCACATCGGGCTATAAATCTCGGGCTTCTTCATTTTGAGCCACATGAAACACGGGTAAGCCAACGTCACCGGTAATGCGATTCCTCCGATTAAGCCCGCCACGCTACCCAGGAATGGGATCGCCACGGCCACGAAGAAGCACCCGTAACCAAACATTGCCCGGATTATGGCCCGAAGCCACCACGAGCACGGCCTCTTGAACCGACGGGTGTAGTTGGACTCCATGTCGTCAAACATCGGCATGCCGTATATCTGGAAAGAGCTCACCGCATTGACTATAACGAAGAAGCTTATCAGCCCCAGCACTGATCGAGCAACATCCCGATTGTGGAACATGTATAAGGCCGTCAGCATGCCACCGTTAGCGGGAATCTGCCAATGGAACATATTTATTTTGAAGTTGTAAGGACGTTCTGAATGTCTTTATTGTTTGAATTCATGACATATGTCTACTTTATGTTTCAGTTTACATAGAAGATGAACGCTAATAGTTAAATACAATATAGAATAAGAAAATTGGAAAATATAAAGTTTGAATCGAATTAAAATAAATTTACTAAATCGTCACAAGTTTTCGTACTTAACAGATGTCGATAAATTATACTTACCATATGACCGTAAACCCAATAGCCACCAATGGCTAGGGGGAACAAGCACATTGCTATGATCAAATATGCGAATTTGACTCCTTTCCACATGGGTACGCTTGATGGATGCTTCTCACTAGAAGGCATTGTAGCCTGTCCAAATCAAATTCACACACTAGGTTAGTCAAATAACTCTTCGTATAGAGCCTGTTTAGATAAACTTTTTTAGAAGATAAACACTTATTTTTCAAAAAATAATTAAATAAAAGAAAATTATTATGTTTGATTGGATTTTTTTAAAAAAACCAAAAATCAGAAAAAAAAAAAAAAGAATCACTCTTTTTAAAAATTATTTAAAGTAATTTTAAATAAAAACACATTTTAAAACACCTTTAATTGTCTCATCCAAATGCATAACTACTAAAACAAGCCTCTATTATAAGAATCACAAGTGTAGAAACATTTTTTTTTTATGTCTATCCATATTCTACTCTTTCTGTATGTATGTATGTATGTATGTGTGTGTGTGTTGAAATTTGTTTAATAGTAAAATATGTTTGACTTCAATATTAAGTTTGGTATAATGACGACATTTAAAGTTTTTAAATATTTATGTAGAATCAAAATTTTTATTATTATTAAAGTAAATGATAAATATTATAAATAAAATGTTAATTTTGTTATTTTATTTGAATTAAATTTTAATTCATCTTATTTAAATACTTGATAATTGTTAAATTCTTTTGGATAAATATGAATTACAAATATATTTATTTAAATTCATATAAAAAGTACCCCATCTTAGAGGCGTGGGAAGTGTAAGGATTATGGTTTGAATCCTAGTAGGTATGCTTGTGTGGTTTACCGTTTCACATCAAAAAAAAAAAATTACATAAAAAGTATTTGAATTTTATACATGACAAAAGCAAATCAAATGAGACTATCAATGTATCTGCTTACTTGGATAGTGTTAAAAATTTTGACTTTTATATATATATATATATACACATCTATATATATAGATTAATTTGTTAAATTGGTCATTAGGATGGTCAAATCGTTAAATTAATAATTAAGTACCAAATTGGATACTTATAAACTTTCACCAATCTTAACTTGTACCTCTCTTTTCAACAATTACAAGCAACTGATAAACAACTTAATGAAATTTAATTAAAAGGCAATGTATATATAATTATATATTAAATAAAGTTAATTAAGTTCTAACCTGGATTTCAAGAATGAGATTATGTCCTCTGAAAGCAAAAGCGATCATCCCAAGCGCGTTCAAAACATCAAAAATCCTCGCGATTTCCGTTTCTGCCCTCACCGGAATATACGACACGTTCGGCAGCCGGCCCTCCGCCACCGACACGGCCCATATTCCGGTGCAGTATCCCACGGCGGTGAGAGCTCCGATCAGCGAAACTCCGGCGATGGAGTTCAAGTTGGGCAGCTGAGAGAGAAGCACCGCCGCGCAAGTGAACACGAGGTACCACTCCACGGTGGTTAACGGCTTCGAAGTGCACACGCCGCCGCAGAGAGTCTGGTAGAACATCTTGGAGGTTGACCCTCCGATCACGATTAGGGCCACGCATGTGCCGCCGGAGAGGTACATTATTGGAAACGCCGCTAGTAATTTTGATAGCTTTTCTCCTGTAATTTATTAATATATATCATGGTCAATTTGAGGAGAAATTATATGTGTGTGTGCGTGTGTGTATGTATGAAAACGTATGATTGGTGTCAATAAATTGGATTAATTCTTGATAATTATAAAGCGACAGTGGCTTTTATATTTTACCAATACAAAATTAGACGACAAGAAAACACTCCATTCATTAATGAAAATTTCGCGATGAAATTTTTTTATCACAAATTTAAAATATTTATGACAAAATATAATGTAAACAGAACTAAAGAAAACAATCATAACACGACATGTAGTCATGGATTTGTTATAGAGAAAATCCGTTAGAAAAACTATGTTTATAATTTGCGTTCTTGTATTGTAAAGGGACTAAAACTTCTATGTTCATAAAAAATAAAAAATAAAAAAACTACTTTGAAATTGATAACAAAATTATATTCTTAGAAAATGTGAAGATAGTTTTACCAATTTTTTTTTCAAGAAATCAATTTTTCAATTTTACTTATGTCAATTAAACGAGAACGACTGTTTCTTCTAGCTACATAACAAATTTATCATATGATTTTGTCTAAAATATACAATAATAATATACTATTACAATTCACTCGTCACGTGATTACTCACCAAATGTTGCGCTAGCTAACTGCATGTATCTGCTATATCTAATCCCATTTTCTGGAGATTCATGGAGTTGCACCAATAAATATAAAGTGTATAGCTGCCATATGAACCCCATAGTCAAGCAAATCACACCCCAAGTCCTGCAAAATTAATCAAAATTACACAGAGTAATTAACAAACACTACAAGAAAAGGTGTGATTTTCAACGAAAGTCTGACGGGAATTAAATTCCAAAATTTTGACGAAATTTCATCGAAATTTATGGCGCCAAAATCATTTTGCCAACTTTGACGGATTTCCGACAAATATGTCTATAAGAAAATAAAGAAAATAAAATTATCAAAATTTTTCAAGATTTTCATTGGAACACCCACTGCAAATGCAAATCAAATTTTGACAGATTTATTTGCCGAAAACTCTAAATTAAAAAAAATTTATAAACATATAAAGAATTTTTAAAAATTACTAATTTATATTTTGTCGCGATCAACGGAACATTCGGCCGAAAACTCAAAATACATTTTCGACCGACTCTTCCGCTGAAATTTCACAATTTTCTTCCTTCTTTTAAAAGAAAGAAGCATAGGTATGAAAATCAGCCCAAAAAAAGTGGCAATTTCGGCGGATTTCACCGAAATTTTCCGTCGAAAATGCCTTAGTGAAGCAAGTTAATCATGAGAGTAAAAAAACCCCCTTAATACTCAAGATCAAACTAATTGAATTAATTACCAGCCAAGAATTGTAAAAGCGACAGGAAGAACAAGGGCCTGGATCCCAATCCCAGAGCACAAAGTGTGATAAGCTGCATAATAAGCATTCCCATTTCTCGACTCAGTGATTGGAAGCCATGCATCCTGTGGGTCGAGTTTGGTGAGTTGAATCGCTTTCCTCAATGGGCTACCGAGTGGAGTGACGAAACGTGGAGTTCGAATTATGGGAGTCTTTCTATTTCCGCAGCCGCTGGCGCCGCCGCCGGGGGACAGCAGCGGTGACCGGGAAAGCGACGGAGAGTGGAATTGAGACGGAGGAAGCGACACGATGGGTGGTGTCGCGGCGGCTTCCGGTGGCGGCCGCGGCCGCGCCACTCCTTCAACATCTTGCATTGCAATATTATTATCTCCCATTTTTTTGAAAAATCTTTTTGCCTAAGTTCTTTTATTTTTATTTTTCGGTGGTAAGTTGATTTTGGTGTGATTATTTGGGGTGTATATATATAGGTTTAGAGGGGTGGGTTTGGTTGAGTAATTTAATTAGTTGAAATTACCATGATTAAAATGAGGGGAACTAAATATTGTAAATTAAATTATGTTAATTTAATTTTTTTTTTTTTTGGTTTCCCAGGGTATCCCTCCGGCCGACAACCAGAGGATTAATCCCCCGTCCCTACTGTCAGCGCACTAAGCGGTAGGGGACTGGCCAAATGGTTTGCTCCATTCACATGGGTAAGGATCGAACTCCTGACCTCATGCTTAAGGGACGAGGTGCTGAACCACCATGCCAACTATGTTGGTTATTAGGTTAATTTAATGACTAAAAGACAGATTGTTAATTTGTTAGTGTAAATAAGTTGACTGAATTATTTAATTTTGGGGAAATGAAATTAGAATAAAAAGAAGAAAGAAAAAAAATAAATAAATAACAATATTGGCTGGCTGATGCTGTCTTTATATTAGCTTTAACTGGAAGGTTATTTCCTACTTGCTTCGCCTTTTTGCAAGGGGAAAATATTGCATTGACTTTCCATGAATCTTTCCATGGTTGGCATGCAATTTTTAAATAAAATAGAGGATTATATTTAAAGATTTCAAAAATAACATGCAGGTTCCTATTGCAATGATGCATACCCTTCAACGCCGAACTAATAATCCATTAGTTTCTATAACGAATTTCGTAATGAAATCAGGTAGTAAAAGTCTTATCATTGGTTGTTTCTTTATCTCTGTTTACATTGAATTTTGTTAGTAATCCATCACAAATATCTTAAATTTGTAGCCAAATCTCTTTATCACAAACTTTCCGTTAGTGAAGGCGGTACTTTCTTGTAAAGCTCTTTTCATTTGTGTTAAAAAAAAAAAAGGAAAGATGGAAAACACTAATAGTTACTTTAGGAAAATGTACATATCAATTTTTCAAATACTAGGAGAGTGTTGGTACTTTTATATTACATATGGATGCACGTCAAAAGTAAAAAATACTTTCCCGAATATATATACACTTAAATGTAGGTCACTTGCACCTGGCATGAAGTTATAAAATAAACTAAAAATTCAAAATATTAATCTATCTATATGATATAGGGTCCTTTTTAGATTTTGGCCGCAATCGTAATTAGTTATTACTGTGTAGCAGGAAGGAATGAGCTCGTTTGGATGGACTTTTTTCACAAGGTTCGATAAGTCTCTTTGTTTCTTTTTCTTTTTTTTTTTTTTAAAATCTATCTAAATGGACACTTAGTCATAATTCTTGACGAGTGAACACAACATTTTAGTTCGTTTCCTCAGTTTTGCTTTAGACATAAACCAATTTAAAGACGAGGCACTTTAATTTTTCATGAATCAGCGTTGTGAAACTCGTAACAAATAAAGGATCTTAGTTCAAAAAGGTTAAAGACCTGTAGAAACTGTATAAATATTGTTTGATTTTTTTATAGTAGCTGAATCTAATTTATTTACTCATCAAAAAAAAAAATCTCTGATTTATTTGACCACAAATTAACTTTTGGCTTTAAAACTTCGATAGAAGCTTCTTTCTTTCTTTTTTTTTTTTTATATAATTAAAGCTACAACATTCCTTGATTAGGAGGTTAATTATAGTTTTATGAAGCTTAGCATAAAGGAAGCAAATGCGTAAACAAGAATGCCTAGTATTATATATTTCCTCGAGTAGATTATCATAAAAACGTCCAATAATATTTAAGAAATTAGTTTTTAATTACAAGTATTTATGATTTTATATATTTTAATAAGAGTTTCTCCTTTAGTATGAGAGGCTTCAATTCCAGTAGGGTGGGATAATATTTACCAAATATTTAAAAAATATTTTTTTTTAATTTTTTAGAGTTAATTACACTTCGACTCATGAATTATATCTTATGTCGCATTGATTCCCTTGAACACAAAATCAAAATGCAAAAAATCAATTTGTTAATTTCATTTTTGCATTTTATAGTTTAGAGGAATAAATATGGTGTAAAGTATAATTTAGAAGCGTAGAGCGTAATTTTGTTTTTGTTTATTTTTTATTTTCTTATAGTTTGCATAGCGTAATTTGACTCTATTTTTAATTACTCAAATCAAAGTTATTATTACTTCTTGCACCTAGTCTTCATTGATCGAATATTAAAATTTAGCTAAGGATACAGTTTTTCACACCCACACATTTGTATGATAGGAAACTTTTTATCCGAATCGGAATTGGACACACCAATTCAATCATATCACAAATATTATTACATTTAACATCTGATTGAACACGGTCACCTAAATATATATAGTTATATACACTAATTACATGACAAATATAATTCGCTCATCGCGTAATTAGTACATGTCCAGCCAAACCTCGTCCGAACTTGGATTATGAAAAAATCAGCTAAACATAATGAAAATACAAAAATGATTAATTACGGCACTTTGAATTCTCTATTTCGATTATTTATCCATGCGAAATTGATTTATATCCAAATGTGTTGTAAATTAGAATATATAGTCAGATTTTGAATAGAAATTACGTACGGGTAGCACCCACCAATTCGAGGAAATATTTCTTGGCAATCCTTGTATGAATTTATGAGTAAAAAAGTATAAATTGAATTCATGAATATTTACAGAACTTTTGTTACACAGTATCATCAACACAATAGCATATGCTGATTGCTCGTTTGTTGGTGATGTAAATAATATGAACATCTACAATTGGAATCCATTGACAACAACAAAGCTTGCTCCACATCTTTAGTTGCTTTGTTTTGCATCAAAGAGTTCACATATCTCATGAACTGCGAATCACAAGGCAATCTGATCGGGCCGTCGCTCGGCAGCCCGAATTCTTCCTCGGACATTCTCAATAGCACCAGAAAAATCGAGCTGTTGAGATAGGTTATGGGGAGGGCAAATCGTGTATTGTCGGTTGTGTACACGATGAAACGGCCTTTTTCAGGCAGTTCAGATAAAAGGTTGCCACTGCTGCCGACTTTGTCTGCAGTTGTTCTTGGTAGAGAGATGCGTTTTCGTGTGAGGGCCGCCGCCTTTCGCCATTTTCTTGCCATCTTGATGAGCTTTAAATTTCGTGGGCTAATCATCTTGATATATATTTGAATTCTTGAGAAAGGAAATGAAGGGTTCTTTTTTTTTTCCTTATACTTGTTTGTGTTGTGATGATGAAAATGGTGATGGGGTTATGGTTTATATATATTGCAAAGATCAAAGAGAATTGCGATAAGTCTATCTGACAATTGTGGGGATTTAGGGTTGCCAGGCCATGTGAAATTTTGGCTAATTTTGGCTAAGCTTTTAAAGCGATCCCCCCCCCCCCCCCCCCCCTCCTCTGTGTGTGTGTGTGTGTGTGTTGAGTTGGTGGATGGCAAATTGGGCTTGAGATTGTTAAAAATGATGGATATTTGGAAAGGGAGGAGTGATGAGAGCCACAAGAATGAAATGGTGCTTATATGATGAATCTTTTTCTTTGTGTTAGATGTGTTGATAATTGGGATAACACATGTCCATTTCAGATAGAAATTACAAAGGAAATTTTGAGAAATGCAAGTTGGGGCATGTTGGACCCGGCATGCTAGCTACCAAACTAGGCATAATATGTGTGGCTCTAAGAAAAATGTTGAATGATATAATGGTACTAACTATTAAATACTCAAACACCAAGTGGCTCCATGAGATCAAAGTTCCTATGGAATATGGCAAATTACATCTGCAAACCTTCATGTCGTGTAATTACAAAATTAGTTTGTTTTAACAATTATAAATGTTTCATTGAGCTTTAATATTTTCTTGTAAATATTCATAGAGATGGCCAAAAAGATAACTTTACTGTATTTATAGTAATTGAACCCCCAATCATCAAAAGATATGCATCGTCAAGCCTAACAAAATTCCTCAATCAATTTTGTAATTCCACCAACATTCGCGAAAAATTTTACTTTATACTATCATAACCATCACTGGGTATCACTATCTATAATTCGACATTATCGCTAATTCTTTTTTGAAATTGATTTCATATACAGCTTCTACATCTTGAACTTGTCAAACCATGCGAATCTCATATCAAAATCCTTTTGAAAACACGAGAAATACAATTCGCAATCATATCCGGTCTTGCTAAATGATGAATTTCACAAAGTTGATAAACATACCTTAGGGGAATATTTTTACTTTTTAAAATCATAAAAACTAATTTATAATTATAACATATTTCAAAAAGTGTTGAAGTAATTTGCCCTAAAAAATATTAACTAGCATTTAAGATAGACTAGTTTGCACTTGGGCAAAATAAATAGGTCGGGTCGGGACCCAAGGAGTGATCTACCTGTGGATCCTGAAACACTTGTTTCCATCAATTAAGAGCTCTTTTGGATGGGCTTAAAAAAAATGTTTATCAAATTGTGCTTTTTTTTAGTGGAGTTTTTTTTTGAACCAAACTGTTTTGCGTTTGGATACTGTTGATGTGGCTTGAATTTTGGTAGACACTACTAGAAAACACGGTTTTGGCCACGGATTTTTAGCCACGGATAAAATCGGTTGCCAATAGCTACGGAAATGGCCACGGATATTAAAAAAAAACGAAAACATATGGCCACGGATAAATCCGTGGCCAAATTTCCACAATTCCGTGGCCATTTCAATTTATTTAAAAGAAAAACATAAATAAATAAATTTATTTTTTTTTAAAACAAATTTGGACTTGGCCACGGATTTATCCGTGGCCAATAAATAAATAAATTTATTTTTTTTTTAAATTTGGACTTGGCCACGGATTTATCCGTGGCCAATAAATATATTTTTTTTTAAATTTGGACTTGGCCACGGATAAATCCGTGGCCAATAAATAATTTTTTTTTTTTTAAATTTGGACTTGGCCACGGATAAATCCGTGGCCAATAAATAAATAAATTTAAATTTTTTTTAAAATTTAGACTTGGCCACGGATTTATCCGTGGCCAATAAATAAATTTTTTTTTAAAAAATTTGGACTTGGCCACGGATTTAAATAAATAAATTTAAATTTTTTTTAAAAAATTTAGACTTGGCCACGGATTTATCCGTGGCCAATAAATTAATATAATTTTTTTTTTTAAATTTGGATTTGGCCACGGATAAATCCGTGGCCAATAAATAAAAAAATTAACTTTTTTTTTAAATTTAGACTTGGCCACGGATTTATCCGTGGCCAATAAATTAATTTAATTTTTTTTTAAATTTGGTCAAATTTTAATTTTTTTTAAAAAATTTGGATTTGGCCACGGATTTATCCGTGGCCAATAAATAATTTTAATTTTTTTAAATTTTAAATGACTGGTTTAAATCGTCCGATCCGATATTACGGGGCACCAAAAGGTTCGAGTCATTTCGAAATCATATTATTTTCATCACGGTTATTATATTTTCCCATCCTATGCGTTGAAAATTACAGTTTGTTTAGCGAGAATACATTTTTCCTCTTTCGGTGACATATACGAATAACTTCGTATTTCGGTATCAATGTGTGCTAACGTTTGTTAACTTGTATAGGAATTATAAAAAATGGACTTTCAAGCAGATTAATTAGTGTTGAAGTTGTATTGCTCCAATCATACGGTTCCGTCTAACCCAATTAACGAAAACACACGATTCGCCAAAGTCAACATGAAGTTTTGACCATTGGCCACGGATAAATCCGTGGCCAATAAATAAATTTAATTTTTTTTTAAAAAATTTGGACTTGGCCACGGATTTATCCGTGGCCAATAAATAAATTTTAATTTTTTTTTAAAAAATTTGGATTTGGCCACGGATTTATCCGTGGCCAATAAATAAATAATTTTTTTTATTTCTAAAATTTGGACTTGGCCACGGATTTATCCGTGGCCAATAAATAATTTTAATTTTTTTAAATTTTAAATGACTCGTTTAAATCGCCCGATCCGATATTACGGGGCACCAAAAGGTTCGAGTCATTTCGAAATCATATTATTTTCATCACGGTTATTATATTTTCCCATCTTATGCGTTGAAAATTACAGTTTGTTTAGCGAGAATACATTTTTCCTCTTTCGGTGACATATACGAATAACTTCGTATTTCGGTATCAATGTGTGCTAACGTCAGTTAACTTGTATAGGAATTATAAAAAATGGACTTTTAAGCAGATTAATTAGTGTTGAAGTTGTATTGCTCCAATCGTACGGTTCCGTCTAACCCAATTAACAAAAACGCACGATTCGCCAAAGTCAACATGAAGTTTTGACCATTGGCCACGGATAAATCCGTGGCCAATAAATAAATTTAATTTTTTTTTTAAAAATTTGGACTTGGCCACGGATTTATCCGTGGCCAATAAATAAATAAATTTTTTTTATTAAAATTTGGACTTGGCCACGGATTTATCCGTGGCCAATAAATAAATTTTAATTTTTTTTAAAAAATTTGGACTTGGCCACGGATTTATCCGTGGCCAATAAATAATTTTAATTTTTTTTAAAAAAATTTGGACTTGGCCACGGATTTATCCGTGGCCAATAAATAATTTTAATTTTTTTAATTTTAAATGACTCATTTAAATCGCTCGATCCGACATTACCGGGCACCAAAAGGTTCGAGTCATTTCAAAATCATATTATTTTTATCGCGGTTATTATATTTTCCCATCTTATGCATTGAAATTACAATTTTGAAAGTATTGATCTAACGATGACACTATATTTTCATCGCGGTTATATTTTTTGTTTTGAAAGTATTGATCTAACGATGGCACTATATTTTCAAATTTGATTGATTTTATTTTGTCAATTACACTAAATTTAAGTAAATAAATTGATAGTTTGACATATAATGAATAAGATCACTTTAATTTCTTAAATTGAGTCAAAATAATCGATGAAAAAATTCAAATTTTTATAAGGTCAAAGTTATAATTTTTTTAATTTTGCTTTTGTATCCAAAAATTATCTGTGGATAAAAGTAAAATTAAAAAGAATTATAATTTGCATGATTTAATATTTTTTAATTAAATCATAATAAGTATGAATTAATAAAATATATTCATATATAGATATAAATTAGTAAAATTTGATAACAAAATTTAATATATAAATGTATATAAATATTCTTGGCATGACATTTTGATCAAGAAGGTCATCCTAGCCTAGCGGTAAGAAGCTTGGCAATATTCCAAGAGGTCTCGAGTTCGAGTCCCACTTGTAACGATGAAAATCAATTAAAGAAATGGGCACGCCGAGCTGGGCCGGGTCGCACCACTGGGCTGGTAGGCGCGCGGGTTGGGCCTGCGGCGGGGGTGGTTGGGCTAGGTCCAGTTTTTTTTTTTTTTTAAATAATTGTTTTTAGCCACGGATTTATCCGTGGCTAGATTTAATTTTTTTAAAATATTTTTTTTATCTTAGCCACGGATAAATCCGTGGCTAAATGAAAAATTAAAAAAAAAATAATTAATAGTTGGCCACGGAAATATCCGTAGCCAAATTTATCATTTTTTTTAAATTTTTTATTTTTTGGCCACGGATTTATCCGTGGCTAAATTTATTTATTTTTTTAATAATATTAATTTTGGCTACGGATAAATCCGTGGCTAGATTTAATTTTTTTTAAATTTTTTTATTTTTGGCCACGGTTAAATCCGTGGCCAAATTGAAAAAATCCATGGCCAAAAAATCCGTGGCCACTGTCCGTGGCCTTGTTTAGCAACGCCACATTTGGCCACGGATTTTTTCCGTGGCCATTTGCTTTGGCCACGGATTTTTTGCCAAAATCCGTAGCCAAATCCGTGGCCAAATCCTTGTTTTCTAGTAGTGAGATCCAAATTATGACCCGACCCGAAAAGCCACACGATGCGATCCGAAGTGAACTTTTAATGGAGGTCTATGTTGGTATAAACTCTTTATTTTTTGGCCCATGTTGTTGCCCCACTTTTGGAATTATATATAGGGAAGGTTTAGGGTTTTGGAGGTTGACGAAAATTGGATTATACAAATATGTTTTTATCATCGTGGAATTTTCTCTTTATCTTGCTGGTGGATGTAGGTTATTCTGACTAAACCACATTAAATTCTTTTATCGATTTTCTTTTCTTTCTCGTTTATATTAGATTATGTTTGTGATTGTTGCGCTTATTTTCCCAATAGATGTAGTAGTTAAAGTACTTTAAAATATACTTTTATTTGAAATTATTTTGGATAACTTCTAAAACAAGCCATATTTTGACTTTTTCCGACTTCTGCTTTTTTCGAAAAACTCATCTGAATACAATTTTTTTTTCATTGAAGTACTTTTTTCCGAAAAAAAAAGTACTTTTGTTTTTCTAATAAAAAAGCTATCCAAACAAATTCTAAGTTACGTTTGCTTAATACCACATTGCTTTTATCTTCCTTCCCCTGCTCCATAATGGATATCAATAATTGTACTATTAGAATCCCTCTAAATGAATTGTTATATCCAAAAATCCAATGAATGAATTTTCAATTCAAACATTGGGGTTGAGGCTCCTAAATTTTTTAAGCATGCGATCTGGAGTTCGAATCTTATCGAATGAATGAGTTATTGGTTTTACATATGTGTTGTTTCTTAAAAATTTGTTGTTACCATTGATGATCTTTGATATACATTGAATATCTGATTAAACGTAACGATGTATGATATAATTATCAATTTTTATGAAAAAGTGTTTCAATCCAAAACACCAATTTCACCAGTTTTCCATTCTAAAAAGCAAAATTATTGACTTTTAACTTTTTGTAGAAAATTGCTAAAGAGTCTCTCACATTAATTTTTTTTTTTTTGTGTATTTAATGATAAATTATGTTTCTTTACCTATGTCAATTTACAAGTAAAAACTTTTTCAATAAATTAATTTATAAAGATTTTAATACTTTTACTCATCTTATTCAATTTAAAAAAAGAAATCATTTCAATCATAATTTGTATATATTTTAAATTTTTAAAAAATAAACAATCAATTTATTAAAATCACCATCGATGGATACAAATCAACTTATTGAACTCAAAGAAAAAGATTTTATTAGAGTTCATTCAATAAGTTTTAGACTCTAAAGAGTCAAGGATGATTTAGTCAGAAAATAAAATATTGGGATTTTGAGAAGAAGAAAAAATAGTGGATTAATGAGGTTGTTTTAAGATTGAAACTAATTTTATAAAAATTTATTGTAAGAATCTTTCTTAATATTTTGCCAACATTTTATATAATTCTTCATCGAAATTCAAATTTTCATCCCCTAAAAACCAAGAAATTGTCCTTGTTACTTTTTGAGAATTCAATTTCGTCGTCAGATCTTTGAGTGTGATAACCCATAAACATGCATCAAAACATACCAGCTCAATGCAATATAAAGGGGAAATTGCAACTGAATTGATATACATTATAACAATTACATTATAAATTTAGTTTTTGTAATGAATTTCATTTATAAAAATTTCTTTAGTAACTAACAGGTGTTTCTTTAGTTATGTTTCCGTTGAATTTTATCACTCATCCATCACAAAAATATCTTCATCAAAATCTCTGCGTCACAATTCTTTCATCGTGAGTGCGTGCTTGTTTGTAGTGATACTAAAGAAACAGAAATACAAATTGCAGCATAAGAAATGAATGACCGATCATAATCCATCAATTTGATCATATAATTATATGAATGATCAGACAAATACAGATTCAAAGCCATTAAGGGGTTCACAATCTATATACTTAACCACTCATAGGCTTTCAATTCACAACATTTATTCCTACAGTTTTATCTCCTAGTCTCCTACAATTAGCGTATACACTCAATGTATAAGCAGCTGTTGATTCATCTGCCCTTCGTATAAACACCGTGATGACGAGCATCGGCTCCTTGCAACCGACTTGATCAACGCTTGATGCACATCTGCCTCATCGCCTTGTCTGATTAGACGGATGGCATAGTCCATGGAGATCGAGTCGCATGGCAATATGATAGGCCCATCACTAGGCAATCCATACTCCTCTTCAGACATCTCCAATAGCTGTCTGAATATGGCATTTTTAAGATAGGGTAGGGGCACCACGAAACGCCTGTGATTGGCGGTGTAGATGGTGAAGTGGCCTTTGCCCACCGCTGATGAGGCTGATCCAACGGTGCTGATCTTTTTCCTAAATGGGATCCTCTTGCGCTGCAGCGCAGCGAATTTTTGCCACTTTTTGGCCATTTTGATGAGTTTCTTGGGATTGATCATTTTTAGGGGTTTAGTGGGAGAGATTTGGAGCAAAGGGAAGCTGTCAAGATTGACTGAAGAGAGACTTTTGAGTTTGCTAAATGTGGAGTATTGAGTGATGTATATATATATATATATATATGGATGATGGTGGAGACAGAGTTTGAGTTTCTTGCTTGAAATCTAGCGGCTCCAAGGGTGTCAATTCATGTGAGTTCAGCTCGGATTGAGGTAGGAATATAATATTAAAAACCCTAATCCGACTTGATGTTCAACTCGAAACACCGAACCCGAACCTGATATAGTTGAGTTCGGGTTGGGTTGATACACAATCAGGTCACCAACAGCACAACCTGACCCAATAACCTGACCCAAAACTCTAATTATTTCTTAAATTTTTAGAAATTTTTCCAACCAAAAAAAATTGTAGAAGATAAAACTGAAAACATAAACATACAAAAATATCTTACTGAAGTGAAACACCATGGGGAAGATAAAATATACACATACGACATACAAATTTACGAATAATGAGAGAAATTATTCAAAAAAAAATAGATGAATCGCAAATCAGATCTGGTGAGAGGCAGTCGCAAACTCATGATCTCGGTGGCGAGACGTAGCGACGATGTTGGTGGATGCCAGTGTGGTTGAGGATGAAAGAGGAGGCGCGGAGATGGTGGAGCTCTCATCCTTGCCGCGCACTTGTTTTGCCTCTACCACCTTGTGCTCGATGATCTCTATCAACCGCCGCTTTCTCATGTATCTCCGCCGTTTTGCAATCGCACTACCATGAGATTGAAGGAGAATTTCCCCCGGATTTCCCCCGGTTTACTGCTTTCCGGCTTGCCCCCCGAAATTCCACCGGTTTTCCCCCGGTTTTATTCCGGCTAAATATTACCCCGGAATATTTCCGCCGAAAATCGGTGTTTTTCCTGTTGTGGAAGGAGGCGAGAAACGAAGCTGTGGCTTGAAATTGAGGGTGGTTGGGGATAGAGATGAAGAAGCCATGGCCGGAGAGAGGGGGGAGACATTGATTTAGTAAGAGAAGGGAAAGAGATCTAAAATTATAAGTTCTAGAATCTAGGGTTTGAGTTGAGAAGAAAAGTCTTGATTTTATATTTATAGTATTTATATTAATATGGGTGGGTCGGGTTTAATTGGGTTGGGTTCGAATTTTGTGTGACTTGATTTAATTTTTCGGGTTAGTAGGTCAACCCGAAGCCCAACCCAACCTGGTTACTTTTTTCAGGTTGATTTTCGGGTTTGACCCGAATTGACCCCAACCCGAAAACCCTCAACCCAAACCTGATTTTTTTTTCAGGTGGGTCATGATCAGGTTGTCAGGTCGGGTCTAAAATTGATGCCCCTAAGCTGTTCAACACCATGTGCTAGTGGGATATAATAGGACCAAAATGGAATCGAAAAATTCTGCCGAAAATTCTGTGGAATAATAATTTCAATTACGATTAGAGCTTGTCAAAAATCCGGCGAAATTGAAAAGTGAGGAGCATTTCTTCGAGTAACTCATTCAGCCAAAATTTTGTGATTCTGACAGACATCCACCAAAAAAGCCACATTTTTTTGTAATATACCAAATTTCATCATTTCTTATGAAGTAAAATTAAAGATATTATTAACAAAAAGTGTGTGTGTATATATATATATATATATTCGAACGGAATTCACCGACAAAAATTTGCTAAAAATTATTTTCCGCCAGTTAAAAGTCGTGATTCTGCCGAAGATAGTTTGATCGAAAATCATTAAGGTTACTTAGTTTTCCAACAGAGTTCTGCTAGAAATTTTGGTAGTGCGGGGGAAATCCAAAAAGAATATCCAAAAATTATTATAATGTAGTGCGGGGGAAATTTGCAAAAAGAATATCCAAAAATTTCCCCTGATAATTTTACTTTGTATATATATATATATATATATATATATATATATAATATATATATATATTCATTTCGACAAAATTCTGATGGAAGTTTGCGCGGACTCAATCTACCGACCCCTCTTGGCTCCATTATGCAGGTCTAGGGGGTTCGAATCCCTCCTCCCCACTTCTGCCTAAATAGTAGATGCATATAATAAATGAGATAATACTAAAGATCCGACCATAAAATGTATCAATGTCTAATTAGAGATATATTTAGGTGAAGCATGCAAGTGAATTCATACCTTCCACTATGTTATTTTGGTCGGAAGCATGATGGTCCTAATAGAAGGGCTTTGTGCTTAGACAACCACAGGATAATAAAGTTATGCCAACACTCACATTCCTTAATTGCATAGCTTGTTTATAATCATATTGACACACCGGTCCATGGGCACACATTTTGCACATATTTGGTGGATCAAAGTGTCGAAAAATTAAAGCAATTATTGAAGAAACACAAAACGAACCTATGGGCCTTACAAAAGTGGTACAATACCTTCAACTTCCGTCGGAAAATTAAAATATCATGATGATATAGTGCACCCCTCAAAGTCCTTTAAGAAAGACCCTCACAAAAAGATTAGTATTGGATTTAAAAATATATGTATTAGTTTCAAAAATGATTTCAAATTTGGATTTCTATTGGATTAGATAATTAATTTCATATTTTTACGTAAGAAAAATCGTACTTCTTTCATAGGAAACATTCTAGTACAATAAATCAATCACATCAATATTGTCGGATGAAATAAATTATTACAGTTAATAATCACTAAATATAAAAAAAGAATATCCAAAAATTATTATAATGTAACAAAAAAAAGTATATTATCATAACAATACCTACATTTACGGGAACTCGAACCCATGACCTAAAAGTTACAGAATAAGGATACTATAATCACATATAGGGCTTGTTTGGATAAGTTACGAAAAATTATTTCTCGAGCAGTGCAATTTATAAAAGGTTTTTTTAAATCAAATAATTTTACATTAGGATGCAATTTATTAAAAGTGCTTGAAAAGATGTTTTTGTCTGAAACTTCTTTCGGTAGTTTCTTAAAAAAAAAAAAAAACTTTTGGACTTTCTTTTTTTTTTTCTGTCTTGGTTTTAGCTTTCTTACAAAAGTTCAGCCTGGCATAATTTTTTCAAAAACAAAAAATAAGTATTTCTCGTCCAAAGAAAATGCTCATCCAAACGTGCTTATAATTTATTGAATGGTTGAAATACGTTGAGAGATTTAATTCAAATCGAATTTGATAGACCCAGATAGATTGATCGACCAAGCTGATTTTTAGGCTAAGTAAGAAATGTTGGTCCAACTTAGACGGCCCACAAATCCTAGACAGGCCTTTTTCAAGAGTCCAACAAGTTGGAGAAAATATATTTTCACCCCTAGCTCATTTTGCAAAATCATCCCTCAAAGTTTTAAATTTTGCATTTTACCCCTCTATTTTCCACTTAAATTGAACTAGGGACCTAAAAGCACGATAAATCATGAGCATCACTAGGTGAACTCAATGATTATCCTCCATTTTAAGTCCATTATATATATATATTTGGATAAGTTTTGAGAAAAAGTACTAGACACAATTTTGAGTATTTATATTATCTAACATAAACTAAGGGCATTTATTCATGTTAGTTCATATACTTCAGGCTGACATTTACAATTATGATGATCTTTCACAAATTAGAAAAATCGTATTATAACTCATGCTAAGTTTTCAATTTTAATGTTAAATGCATACGTGATTATGAAATATCTTTCTATTAATATTATTTGTGGATATTTATGTATTCGTTCAAAGATTAATTCGGAATATATCTACTTGAGATTAGAAATGTAAACCAGTCGAGCTGAATTTTAGCCTTTTTTTTCGAGCTCGATGAGTCAAGAAAAAAGGGATTCGAGCTCTACTTAGCTTAGTTCTTTGGTTTGAATTTATAAATAAATTATTGGTTTGAATCCGAGCTTAAGCTCATGTTCAAAATTTTTTAATTATTTGTTGTGTTCCAGCTCTTGTTTGAATTCGACAATTAATATATTATTTATAATTATATATAATTATAAAAAAATTACAAGTCGACTCGCTAACCTGTAAATGAAAATTATTTGATTCTAGTTCGACTCGAACCTTTATCAATCTAGCTAGTTGAGCTTGCAATCAAGTTCGGCTCGTTTACATCCCTATTTGGGATTGAGTTCACCAGCTCGGTCAACCCGGCCCATATATTCTTTGAGCGACACATGGAGGGCTTTTTGGAAATATCAATATCAAAGGTTATACCATAATATCTCACGTGGGAAAAAAAAAAAACAAAGAATAGGTATGTTAGGTTAAAGTCAGTCAACACAGAATTATACAATATTATCCAATGTTGACTCCTGGTCAATTGGCAAAAAGCTTTAGTACAAATATCTTCTACTATTTAATTTTGTCTTTAAGCTAATTAAAGAGTTCCAAGCATTCAAGCACATAAGTGGGGTCGTTAACAACAAAACAAATGCGGGTTAATTAAGCTGAGTACGTAACAAAATTGCAGGTATAAATCACCATTTTCACTGTTGAAGTTGATCGATGTGATGTAGACTATAGTTATTTTTTATAATAAGGTGTATGATCTTGAAATTTTAGCTAAAATCAGGTCTATCAAATCAGAATTAAATCACGTGACAGTTGAATTATGCTTACTAATATAGAATTAGTGTATTTTTTTTAATAAAAATAATTGATAATTGCATTGCGAGTGTTGTGACACGTGTTGCCAAATTTATTCATTGTGGCCACATTTAATTAGAAGTAGAATCACTAACATTGTGTTTGGTCGAAGAAAGAAATAGGATGGATTTTAATTTTCTATATGTATATTTGGTTGAAAGGAAAATAGAAATTTATTTATTTTCTTTTGTTTGTTTTAATGAAAAAGTGGAAGGAAAAAAAAATAATTTCTGTACTAAATAATAATTATATCCTTATAACATTATAAATTATAATCATGTTATAAATTCATGTATTAAAATAGATTACAAAATTAAACTAAATAAGTATAAAGTAAATAAAACATATAATGAAATATTTGTTTACATTGTATCAAATGACAACTAGAATCTTATATAATTATAAATATAATTAATTTATAAATATAATTATGTTGTAGATAACTTAATGAAAATAAAATAAATAAATATGTGAAATATATTTTTAATGTATTATACAAATGAACACGTCATATTTGCTATTTAAAAAATCAAAGATTCGTACTGGTAGAAGAAGCAATATTATTTAAACACCTAGTTATACATATGGGCAATTTTGAAAATCTTGTTTTATAGATATCCTTGTATTATTTTTCTTTTATTTTCTGTCCGATTTTGGGTGGAAAAAAAATCAGTGGGCCCATACTTATTTTTTCATCTTCGATTTCTTTCATTCTCTTTTTTTCCCACAACCAAACAAAGGAAAATACACATTTTCCTTCCAATTTTCTTCCGTCCCCTCCCCTCCTCTTCCTTCCATTTTTCATCCTACCCAACAAAGCCTAAATAACCAAAAAAATATATATTTTTATTTGTTTTGTTCCCAAATAATAATAATAATAATAATAATTGAAAAGTGCCCACTTTTTATGTGGAGAGCACCAAAAAACAGTAGGTTTAATTTGCGTCAAAAGTTTGCATTTGGCAAATAAGATTGCATACTTGAGTTGTTCATCACAAAACTAAATTAAATTAAATTAATTTAGAAACCTACTTCCACTTTTTCGATTGCATGCTTGTTAGTTCCTCTTGAAAATCTAATTAATAATCTGTATAATTTTCGGTAGATTTTCTTGACTCTATCTTTAGAATTGTATGTATAAGGAATGTTTGTAAAATTTTAAATGATTATTTCTTAGCCTTTTGCTTTTATATTTTTTAGGAGACAAAAGGTGTAATAAGTTAGAAATTAAACATATTCCACTCAATGTTTCATAGCTTCAACTTCTTCTTGAAAGAACATTAGTAATTTCTATTTTTTAATTCTCATAATATTCTTTCACTATTAATCATTTTTTTTTTGACATTTTTTAACTAAGCAATTGGTAATAATAAAAGTAATTATTTTGATATCATTATACCCTGGAGTCAATTTCTTTTTCAAAAAGCCAATAATCAAATAAAAAAACAACTCGATGCATAAATTGATCGAAAAAGAGTTTTCCACTACAGGAACGCATACCCTTTATGATGAATCAATACACCATAAATTTAGTTTATACAATAAATTTAGTTCATAACAATTCATTACTACATGTGATTGTGTTTTTAGTTCTATTTATATTAAATTTTGTTACTAACTAATCACCAATACTTTAAATTTGTAATAATATCTTTTCGTCATAAAATTTTTATAAATGACAAATATGCTTTCTTATAATATCAAACAATATATGAGGTGATAGTTACAACGAAAAATAGAGGACATATATATTGGAAAATTATTAGAAGGCAAATCAGGAAATTGTTATGTGGACGGACCGGATGTATGGTCTCATTTATACAACATGCGATCCAAATTAACTACGTATTATATGTATTTAAAAAATATATATATAATGCATTGCTAAATTTAAACTACAGAATACGTATATTTGATCCATAAAAAAAATTTCCAACTTAACCGGCAAAGTGCAATGCCGCCGGCGCTAGAAAAACAAACATGCCGCCCTAGAATTTGGCAAAAACCACCGCCGCCGCCACCTCTCTTTGTTTCTCTATCTTCATTTAAAGTGGTAACTTGGCAGAAAAAACATTTTCAAGTCGTCTTGTCCTGCAACTGCAATCATTATTTGCAATTTCTAGACGATGAGAACGAATCAATATCTTTCGATATGGAGGGTAAAGAAAAATAAAAAATAAATAAATCAGGGTAAGATTTGAGTGATATTGTTCTTGCACACAGAGGAAGATGGCCAATGAGCACTATTCAAAGAAAATTATTTATTGGTGTGCAACAATTTAAATGTCATTATTGTAATACACTTCTCTAGTATTTTTACACGTAATCTATTCTGAAACGTCCACTTAAATTGTCAAACATTCTCAAAAGATCTCAATAACTCTTTTGATTGTAGGAGATGGCATTTATTTGGAGGCACCGAATAGTATCTGCCTTAGGGCTCCTTTACCTATTCATTTGGATGTCCAAGTGGCTAGGGCTTCTTAGAACAAGCATAAAATCCTTCTTCTTTGCATGAGGCGCTGGATAAATATTATCATTCTACCATCAAAGGTTATTGAGTTCTCTTAAGAATGTTTGTCAGGTTGAATGGTCTTTTCAAGATGTGTCGCGTGTTCAGATGATGAAGAAGTGTCTTATCCATCAAACTACTCTGATCAACATGTGATTTTATCCTAATCCACTTTAAAACCTGCTAAAATCGGCCATGGCGAATTGCTTATTAGGCCCTTTGGATAGGCTTCTTTTTTGGGGCCCTGCTGATAGGCCAACTATGGAAAGGTCATCAATCGAATTGTGCTATATTTTGAAGAGTCATTTCTGGTGATTGTGCCATATGTTGAGTGGATCACATGATCCTTTGTTTGGTTCTTTGTGCTTTTCCCATTTATTAACTTTGGTGTCTTCATCATTTAGAGATCGGTAACATGCCGACTATTGAGGGTGCGAACCTCATGATATTTCATAGGAGTTCTCCGTAAATGGTGCTTCTTGAGAGTGACCTATTGACATGAGGAGAATTAATTTGCAGCAAAGTGTTAAGATTTTACTGTATTAAATCAATCACGATTTCAAAATAGTAAAAAATGATGAATATGTTCAAATATAAGAGATTTTGACACCCTATCTCAAATAATATATTTTTGTATTACATTATTTTATTTTCATCTCACAATCAATGCAATGCCTTAAATGAATCCTTTCCCGGTAAGGTAAGGTGACATGAAATCTACGCAGTTGAAACATCGAGGAGAAGTGAAAGTTGGACCAGAGTGGCAAATAGTGAAAATGATGAAACGATCAAGCTTGAAAAGTCATGGGGAGAGAGAGAGAGAGAGAGAGGAAAACAACTAAACGAGGAAATGGTATTATTTCTTCTATTACGTCTAATCTATTAAATATTATTAAGCTAAATTTAGTAATGTCAAATCACCTACATACTCTATCCGTACTAATTTGGAGGGTCACATTAATTATTAGGACACTATGATCACAAATCTTGTTTTATGTGGAGATCCCATAAGATCAATAATTGGAGAAGCATTTTTGTTTTAATATATATATATATATATATTAACTGTATAATTTGTAATAAAATTTATATTTATTTATTTATTACCAAAATAAAAATAAAATAAAATACAAATTTTAAATAGAAGGAAAGGCATTTCAATTTATTGGGACAAATTGAAATAATTAATATTAAAGATGTCTGGAAGAATGGGAAATGGTCCTGTGACTGCAATGTGACATTTAGTATTATCAACAACTATTGGACCGCAACCAAAACCAATCATTACAAAAATCCCCCCTTCCCCCTTCCATTGGAAAGATGCCTGCTTCTTACGCTTTTTTTTTTTTTTTTGTTTAAATATTTTACTAATAGTATCGAATAATTTTTTTCAATACATCCGAACATCAAATTGTGTTATATCATCAATTTATTTTTTTAAAAAATATCAACATATAAAATATAACATAATTTAAATTATTTGGATAATATATGTGGATCATACACCAAGTTCATAAAAAAAATTTTGAAATATTGTTTATTGAATATATTTTAGTATTTTCAATTTTTTTTTTGTTTTTGTAAAGTTATCAATATCTCTAAGTAAAGTGTATAAAGATCAATTTTATTATTAGAAGAATATTTAAGAGGTTACTCGTAGAAAAGTGCAAACATAAATATGTAATACGAATGATCATACTAGTAGACATATAATTAATATGTATATATATCATAAAAAGGGTTAAATTGAAACTAAACTAAAATTCCAAGTATGAGTTTGGACTTTGTGTCATATCTAGCTCTTATGTTATTTGTATTACACACTTCAAACTTATAGTACATATTCATAGAAAATGTGCTAATTAATTAAATATATTTTATGACTTTACGAAAGAAGAATAAAGCAATAGTAATACATAGCCAAGTTTCGTGTTCAAACTTTGGCAATGCAGCTGCCTAGCAGTGGGCAGCACGCTTAATTAACACATGCAAGTCGAATGAAAAATGGTGCTCTAGAGGCGGAGAGGTGAGCAATCTCGTAAGAACTTGTCTTTGGGAAGGGAACATCAACCGAAAGCGACCATTAATACCCTATAAATTGAGGAACAAAAGGAGAAATGTGCGGATGAAGGGCTTGCGTCTGATTAACACTTGATTGGGAGATTTTTACATTTACATGATCCACCTTAATTTGAATTCGGATATAATCGGTGCCTGTTAGTGTCCCATATAGGGTGATAAAAAAAGAAGTAATAATAATACATTGCCACGTGTCGGCATGGGGCTTGAAAGCACGACCCCCCAGTGCTACAGCAAAAAGGCATCCATCTTTTATTATCCTTTTGTCTCCATTTAATCATTAATACTAATCCCAAAAATTGTAAGTTATCTTTTATTTCAGGGCAACCCCACATCGCCACTTTCAGGACCCTATAAATAGAGCACACTTTAGTTGTGTCTGTAGCTAATTAGCCAGGCCTCATTCATGGTTTGTTATTGTTCTCCCACTGGAAACAACGCAAGAAAAACAAGGAATTGCTCCAAAAATACACTACATTTAATCCTAAAAATAGAACAAAAAAAATGGAAGAGAAATTGGTGAAATCAAGATTCAAGAGGGTTTGTGTGTTCTGTGGGAGTAGCTCTGGTAAGAGGGACTGTTACAGAGATGCGGCGCTCGAGCTAGGGCAGGAACTGGTATTATATACAAAGATTGCTTTTTTTTTGTTCTTTTAAAACATTTTTGTAACCCAAAAGAATCTCTGTTTTTTGTTCTGTTTTGCTTGTTTTGTTGGGGCTAATGGCTTTTTTTTTCCCCTTGTTTTTTGTTTTTATTGCATGAAGGTGGCGAAAAGGTTGGATCTTGTCTACGGCGGAGGGAGCATCGGGCTAATGGGTTTGGTTTCTCAGGCCGTTCACCGCGGCGGGGGCCATGTGCTTGGGTATTTTTCTTAATTTCTTCAAATTTTTTGTAATATTAGAGAATTTTTAGTACTATTTTGCATGTTTTTGTTTTTGTTTTTTTTTTGTGCTGAATCTTGGTTGGAGTTGTTCAATGGCAGGATCATACCAAGAACTTTGGTTGGCAAGGAGGTGGGCTATGTGTAAATCTCTTGATTTCTTTATGTTTGCAAGTGTTTCTAGTATAGGGTGTGCCGCAAATGGATGACCCAATGAGTACAGAGTCCATAAAGATGGGATTTTTAAACTCTGTTTTTAATTGTTATGGTGATGCAGAAAACTGGTGAGACTGTTGGAGAGTTGAGAATGGTGGCTGATATGCACCAGAGGAAGGCTGAGATGGCCCGCCATTCTGATTGTTTCATAGCTTTGCCAGGTATAAAGTGTGTGTGTGTGTGTGTGTGTGTGTGTTCTGTTTCTGTGTGGATGATTTAGTGTACCTTCGCCAAGTTCACAAGCTCGCACACAAAGTGCATGCATAATACTTTTTGGCAAGGTTTGAGCTCTTTTCTTTTTGTGTGTGTGCGCGCGTGTATTAAATAATTAAGGATGGAGCATTATCATATATATATATATATGTATGTATGTATTGTATAACTTTGAATATGGTTTTATATCAGGTGGATATGGCACTCTGGAGGAGTTATTGGAGGTTATAACATGGGCTCAGCTAGGCATTCATGACAAGCCTGTAAGAACATTGTGTATATGCTTTGATCCTAAATACCTCACTATATTTGTCTTTCTCCTTTGTATTTGCAGGGCATGAAATGGACTTTCAATTAGTCTAATAATATTTAATTATGTTATTATATATTGAAAAATCATTAGGTGGGATTACTCAATGTTGATGGCTACTACAACTACCTTCTCACCTTCATCGACAAAGCAGTGGATGATGGCTTCATAAAGCCTTCTCAACGTCACATCTTTGTCTCTGCCCCAAACGCCAAAGAGCTCGTTCAGAAACTCGAGGTAATTAGGCTCTTTTTCGACGGATAGAATTCTTTATTTCAGAATGATGCTCATCTTTTATTCACATATATAGACATATTAATAGTTTGGAGGCAGCGTCATCTCGAAGTTCCCCTTGGTCTCAATGTCAACATCCTAAATTATTGGAAAATTCTTATATGGATCTGGAGCCTTACCTATGCATTAAATGGCCAACATTCGTATGATGTTTAAGTTTCTTGGTAACAAATATTTTACACGCAAAATATATGACATGTAACTTTTTACCGCTTGGCAAATATTTAAAGCTTAGTACCTATTAGGTACGAAAATTTCTCAAATTAGGCTCCCAATCGGTGCGGCCGGGTCACTTTGCCTCGACTTTAGTGTATTGATGTGAATATTGAGCTACTTAATTTAAATGTTTTGTTGCGATGATAGGAGTACGTGCCGGAGGAGGATGAAGTGGTAGCCAACTTGAAGTGGGAGGTGGGAGTTGAAGAGCCGCCACCACCACCACCACCACCACCTTACACCACCGCCGCCGCCACCACCAGCACTAACCGAACAGGCTCTGGGGTTCATTGCCTTGGTGCAAGCTGATGATCAAATTGTTCTCTAATCAATATTATTTAGTAGGAAAAAAAGAACAAGAAAAGAAAAAACTGAAACAAGAAAAAGTTAACCTAGTTAAAATGCCCAAATGGGTTAACCTTCTTTTTACTGAATTTAGGTCTATGCTATATCTAACCCACCCTACCCCCTAGTCTCCCTATCCTTATCTTGTGGGCCAAAGGCAGGGGGATGGGAGTGTTATATTAGTTTCTTATTGTATTTATGGTAGTGAAATTTATGCTTTTGCTCTGTACCCCTCTCTCTCTCTCTCTCTCTCTCTCTCTCTCTCTCTCTCTCTCTGTATATATATAGGTGTGTGTTGTGTGTGTGTGTGTGTGTGTGTGTGTGTGTTGGGGTGGGGTGGGGTGGGGTGGGTCTGAGACTACAATATGGTGATATTTTGCTATCACAATCAGATCAAGAAGAAGGAACAAATGGAATAGAACAAAATTTTGACAACAGCTTTATTTGTGTATACATTGCACATTAGTGCATGCCTGCATTTGCCAGCCTGCCTCTTATTTTTAAGGTATCGTTTTGTGGTCTAAGATGATCTTGGCATCTTTGGTGGGGTTCCCACCCAAAGTCGAGGACACAAGAGTAATTGCTATCTTGCAGAGCCTGCAATTTTTTTAATCGGATCGAGTTGTTTCAAGTTGTTGGTTGACTCGTAGAAAGACTAGGGTTGTTTGATAATGCAAAGTCAACCCAATTGAACTTATCTTTTTGGAGTTGTTTTCGACTTTGATTCATTTTCAATCCAATTCATAAAGTTCATTAATCCATTATTTTTTTATTGGGTTTGTGTCAGGTTTTCACATCGTATCGAAGATGGCTACTCCTATGCAATGGTATTATGTTAGTCGGGGCATGTACATATCTACTCATGGATAAAAAATAAATTAATTTTGACCATTGTGTTAATATCTTTTAATTATGTCAATAGTCACACACTTCATAATTAAATAACCCCAACAAAAAATGATTATTATGGGCCTTACAATTTCTAGGCCTTGATATTTAAGAATGGATGCATGGGCTAGCTATTGGGCCATTCATTTGTTAAGTGAGTACATGAACTTAGGGCTGTCAATGGATCGGATTTGGAGCAAATCAGAGCAATCTGGATCCGAATCCGATTACAAGTACGTGCAACCGAATCCGACCCGAAACCCTATAGGATTTTTATTCATTTTACCGAATCCGAATCCGAAATAGATCCGAGATCCGATAAAAAAATCCGATCCGATCCGATTTCAATAAATAATTCACACACTTTTATTATCAAAAAAAAAAAAATCACAAACTTTTCCCCTTTTTTTTAAAACTACACCACATTTATATTAGCTAGAGGGGTAATTTGGTATGTTTGAATCGAGAAAATTTATCCCATAAGACCCTTCAAGTTTTATTTAAGAAACTAACCCTCAAATTATATTTTCATTTTCTTTTGGGTTGAATTTATGACGTGGCACTAATTAGGGCAAATAAGTGTACTTATTTATCCAAAAATTTGAATGGGGTCGAATTATAAATAACTAAACTTATGTTCGAGGGTCAAATTGAAAATAACTTAACTCACAAAAACAACAAAACACCAAGACCGTGACAAAATAAATGGCCGTTCGAGCCAATCTCTTAAGCTATAAAATGATCTCTTAAGAGATATTCATTTTTTTTTCCTAACTAAATCGGTTAAATGACCACCCGATCGTTTAAGAAATTATATTATTCTACTATGTGGCATAATCTTTTAAACGGTCGGGCCATCAAAAAATGGACGGCCGTTCGGACCAATTTCGTAAGCGATCAATTTATCTCTTAATAGATATTCTTTTTTCTAACAAAAGCGCTTAAACGACCACTCGATCGTTTAAGAGATTATGTTATTCTACTATGTAGCATAATCTCTTAAACGGTTGGGCCATCAAAAAATGGATGGCCGTTTGGGCCAATCTCCCAAGCCATCAATCTATCTCTTAATAGATATTTTCTTTTCTAACAACGCCGCTTAAATGACCACTCGATCGTTTAAAAGATTATGTTATTCTACTATATAACATGATCTTTTAAACGGTCGAGCCGTCAAAAAATGGACGGCCGTTCGGGCCTATCTCTTAAGCGATTAATCTATTGTTTAAGAGATTCTACTATCTCGATCGCTTTTTTTTTTAGCATAATCTCTTCAACGACCACTCAATTGTTTAAACAATTCTCTTATTTTAAAATAATCTCTTTATCAATCACTCAATCGTTTAAGTGATGCTATTATTTTTTGGAAAATATTGACATAAATTCATTTTGAACTATCTATTATAATACTTTTAGAAAATAATAGATCAAATCCATAAGAATGATCATTATAATATATTCATGATTTCTATATCCATATTATAAAATATCGTTATGACTATTATATTGAATCATTATGAGTATCATTATGACTATTATAATATCCTCATGATTTCTTTATTGTAATGATCATGGTAAATATCATTATATAATATATTTATAATGTTAATTTATATTATAAAAGATAGTTATAATCATTATAATTTTGGAGATCTTTAATTTGTAGAGAATATATATATATATATATATATGTATAGTTAATGGAAATATAGATATCAATTAATCTTATCATAATGATTCTATGTAATAATCATAATGATCTTATCATGAATATATTATTATAATGATCACTATAATGTATCTATGATATCTATATTACAAAAGATTATTATAAAAGATAGAGTTATGAAAGATATACTCTTATAATATACTAATATTGTCTATATATTTTAGCATAATTCTCTTATTTTAGAATAATCTCTTAAGATTATAATGTAATCTCCTAAGCGATCAGTCTATCTCTTAAGAGATATTTTTTTTTTCCCAACAAAATCGCTTAAACAGTCACTCGGTCATTTAAGAGATTATGCTATTCTACTATGTAGCATAATCTCTTAAACGGTTGGGCCATTAAAAAATGGATGGCCATTTGGACCAATATCCTAAGCGATCAATCCATCTCTTAAGAGATATTTTTTTTCTTCTAACTAAACCGCTTAAAAGGCCACTTGATCGTTTAAGAGATTATGTTATTCTATTATATAGCATAATCTCTTAAATGGTCGGGCCGTAAAAAAATAGACGGCCGTTCGGGCCTATCTCTTAAGTGATCAATCTATTGCTTAAGAGATTCTACTATCTTGCTTTTTTCTTTTTAGCATAATTCTCTTGTTTTAGAATAATCTCTTAAGATCATAATGTAATCTCCTAAGCGATCAATCTATGAAAGACAATTATCAACTTTAAATTATTTATTAAACAATAATGTAATTTTTGTACATAAGTACATATTGTAAATTGCTCTCTGAAAGATTATTATAATTTTAGAGATCTTTAACTTTGAGAGAATATATATATATATATATATATTAATTCATCTTTATTTAAAAGAGTATAAACTTATTCTTAAGATCAAATGATTGAAAACATAATAAACAAATTGAGTAAGAGATAAGCTAATCTGAATTTTTAAAAATTACTATAAACAAAAATAATACAAGTTTTTTTCTTAAAAAAAATAAAAAATAACAAACATAGAAAAATACCCCACCCCAACCCCAACCCCAACGCTTCCACAGTGTATGTAATAGAGATCTTTAATATCTAGACTAATTAGTTAGTATTTTATAAAAAAAAGAAAAAAAATCCCTTTACCTTAAAAATAAAATTAAATAAAGTAGAAAAATATTTTAGAAAATGCATGAAAACTATACAATATTTTGTTAAAAAAAATATCTTGAAAAATAATAAATAGTATATTATTAATTACAATGACACATATATTACATTTTATTGAAGTATCTTTACTACTATTATATTATATATAATGTATAAATTTAGTAAAATATATTATAAAAACTCGGACTCGGATCTTTAACGGATCGGACTCCTTGATTCCAAATCCAACCCATTTATTTCGGATTACGGATATTTATTATCGGATCTGATCCATCAAATATTTTAATCGGTCGAATATGCTAAAATTCGGATCGGATTCGGATTAAAATCCGCTCCATTGACAGCCCTACATGAACTCCTCCTTGGTCACAAAACGGCCCAACGAATTCTAGTGGGCTCTAAGTGAAGCCCATCTTGGTTCTTGATCTTCTTTGAATTCTTCTACCTCCTCTTCTTTTTTATTTTTTTTTTAATAAATTGATAATTAAAAAAGGCTAGTTTGAGATATTCGTACCCGATATCGAATCAATCATTATAAACCGATCAATATTAGCTATAATACTCTGATTAACAAATTCGAATTTTTCAATGAGGTTTGAACTTAAATTTTTAAGTACAATGGTGGTGAATTTAAGCAATGGGCCGAAAATTCTTCTCCAGACCTAATTTAATCGAACCAAATCGGTTATCCAGCAAGTATACTTCATTTGCTATGTGATTGGTCATTTTGTTTTCTATAATATATACATGAGTCACATAATAAATATAATACACTTGTCACATAATTGATATTAATTGAATCGAGTTGGTTTTGAATTAGAATTATTGAACGAACCACCGTATTGGTGGTCCATTTTAGATTTCAATTGTTACCTAAACTGCTATATATTGCTTAAGAGTCCTCTCGTAGCGTGTGCTGAAAAAGTGCAGCTTTTGTTATTCAATTTAACCCCTTGTCCTCATCTTTGTTACGATTACTATAAGTTTCAAGGATTAATTTATAAAATCATATTGTGTTGGAATAGAGGAATTCAGATATATAAAAAAAATGGATTTGAAGCCAACATTAACCTAGAATTTATAAATATTAGCGCAAAGTAAGTGCACAATGAGTGCAAAACCATTTAAACTTCGCTAGCCTACCGAGCACACTAGATTGGGGCTGAAACTAAAACTTGAACATGGTTTAATTAAATGCTTAATTTCAATAGCATGTAATTGATTTTTTTTTTTAAAAAAAATATATAATTATTTTTATTATTTATTAAACTTATGATAAGCCAAAAAAAAAAAAAGATTGAAATAAGACTAAATTCGATTATATGGTGAAAAATAAATAGAAACAAAAAGTAGAAAACATTAGAAAGAGAAATGCAAGAAACGGGAAACAAGATAAATGAAGGGGAAAGAAAGAAAAAATGTTGAGAGAGAGAAGAGAAAAGAGTACGCAGTCAATTTTTTTTTTTGATACAATCATCTCGGGATACCCTATAGATGTCAATCGGAAAACACCCCACACACACGCACACACTCACTCAAAGGGGAAGGGGTAGAGGACAAGAGGGTTCGAACTCAGGACCTCCCTGATACCACTTTCGAGCCCCCACCACTCGGCTCTGAGCCCAGTGGCGAGTACGCAGTCAATTTTGGAATTCCACCAACTTCTACAAAATAATTTTATTTTATACCATAAGAACCAATCACCATATAATTCAATACCACTATTATGTTTTTCTTTTCAAATTGGCTTCATATATATCTTCTGCATTTTGAAATTATTAAGACTATGCGAATTTCATTTCAAAAAGCCACTAGAAACACAAGAAACAGAACTTGCAATTACGTTTCCCCTGAATGAATGATGAATTTTATTAAATTTATACATGCCTTGGGGGTATTTGTAATTTTTAAAAGAAAAGAAAATTATTAGTAAATTCACAAAAACTCGGGAGAAGTAAGTATGACTGCCTCTGGATTAAACGTGAGTGAAATTATACGAAAATCATAATTAAATGCACCAAGGAAAAAAAAAATCAAAGGCCTTAATACTTAATATAATGGTATAGATTATGATGTGTCATATGCCACCTCGGCCTGCCATATCAACATTCTTTAGAAGAATGAAAATAAACTCAATAAGTGAGTTAGATGATGCCCTCGAAGTGATTTATGGTCCTCGAGAGAGCGTCCACGTGAAAGAGGTAGAGGGCCTCGAAATACAAGCTATGAAAGAGGAAGAACCACCAGGCTCACCCCCTCATAATTAAGTCCGTGGCTTCCAAGCCACGGGCAGGCTCTTTTTTGCCCTTGAAACCCTTAGTGCAGGACAAGGGAAGCAAGGAAAAGAGTGGTCTCGAGAGGTAGACTGCCCTCAAGTGATGTCCTATAGAGGGCACAAGTCTATGCCACCTTCTTTGCCAAATCTGACTACCAATGGGCAACTCACAGTTGGTAGGGCTAATAAGCCTTGCCCCTACTGCTACCTAACATGCGTCTGCTGCACATAGGCCATCTCGCCAGCCCTAGGTGCATTTAATGCCACCTCATAAATACAATCATTGCCCAATATATGCATTTAATGCAAAGTTAAGGCTTCATTAATGAGGAGAAAGGTCAGCCGCATTTTTGGAGTCTAACAAGTGACAAAAAGTATGCCATTTTGCACTCCATGTGTAAGTTGGACTGACCAACCCTTATCAAACAAGTCATATTAGGGTACCTCCCTCATTTTTATAGCAAAAATGCTCTTCCCATGAGATAATGAACAGACTCTTACGTCTTTCATGCAAGATTTAGCATTTACTATACACCTTCTTATCCAAAAAATACCTTTAAGTTGATTTGAATGTCGGAGAACCTACGCCGGGACAAAACCGGCTACTCTCACATGCATTCCTCTCTTTTTGACAGGTGGGCCACCAGCATATCAACTGGAGCGTATCAAACTCTACCACATAATCGACTAAAAGGATCACGCATCAAATTATAATCAAAATTAATGGCAACAAGCTAGATTATTTGGTTGTATTGAATTTAAAAATTCTATCAAATCCTCCATACAAAAACACAAGTCAAGTGAGAATTTTCTAGCCATATGAAAATTGGGTATAACTAGTCAAATTAGAAAATCAAGGCTGGTCCCGACTTAAGAAATGGGCCCAGGAGAAGACTCACATTTTCCAAGTCAAGTGATGTGCAATTTCCCAAATGTTGTTTTCATTTATTTTTAACATGTTACAATCATGGCCAAGACGCGTTCTTGCTTGCAAACGAGGCTACCTCAAGCGGCGAAATTGATGCTCAAAATTACAAAATTTTAGGTTCGATTTCTCGCTAAAATATGTGGATATTTGTTTTACTTTTATATAGTTTGTTTAGTAAGAGATTGTTTGTATGAGTATTTTTTAAAATAGAAGTACTTATTTTTTTAAAAAATAAAAACTTCAGTGATAAAAAAAATTGTGTTCAGATAAGTTTTTTTTAAAAAGTAGAGGCCAAAAAGAAAAAAAGAAAAAGACAAAATGTGATCTTCTTTAGAAGTTATTCAAAACAGTTTTAAATAAAAATAATTTTTAAAACACTTTTAATTACTGTATTCAAATACAAAACTGCTTGGCTTAGACGAAAAAAGAAAAGACTCAATTAAAAAAAATACAGCTAGAGAAGCTTTTAAGTCCACCAAAACTATTCTTTATTAACACTTGTAATAGTTGTTGTTGTTAATTGACACTAGAAGATGGTGACTTGTTGATAAATATAATAATACTCGTGTTGATTAATAGTTGATTGTAGTTGATATTCATGTAATGAAATTATAATTGATTTATTTAAAAAAGGCACATGTTCGTGCTTTTTTTTCCCCGGGACAATATGTTTAATTTTTGGAACTTAAATCAAGAAAGTAGATTGCGGTTCTAAAACATTAGAAATAAAAACAGGATTTTGAAATTGAGTCACAATAAAAGATGGTCTATCACTAAATATCAAGTAAAAACAAAGAAGCTATCATACAGTAAAATAAGAAAATAATGCCGAACCAAAATAACATTCTCACACATAGAAATTTGAATCTACAATTTCAAGATAATGAGATTTATGTTTTACCATTAAGACAAGACATCATTGATGTGATTGAATAGTCCGATTTTCCCATACATTGTGACCAATTCAACATGGTTTTTGCTAAAGACAAATGAAAGAAATTCTACATGCATAATTGAAATTCCCTTTGATTGAAGCTCAAAGAAAAAAAAAAAAACTTACCACTTTTTCAATAAGTAAGACTATTAGGGAAAGATAATGAGGTCAACACCTAATGGTACAAAAACCGCGTGAAATTATCAAGTCTTTGTCCGCCATTCAAAAGACTTCCACTTATCAACCTTTGCCTCTTTAATTTTCTCACATAATGTTGGTAAAAAAAACGGAAATTTTTATTCCAACTCAATTTGATCGAATTCAACAAATCATATAACAAGTGTATTACATTTATGAAATAATTGATCGCTCTTTCAAAATTATTGACTATTCATAGGGCAAATATAAAATACTCGTCATGTAATTAACGTTGATTCGATCGAGTCAGGGTTTGGACTAGAATTTCTTGAAGAAAAACGTACTATTAATTTATGTTCTATTGAGGGGGAAAATATATGTTATATATATATATATTTATAAATATTTCTTTTAATTTGAAGAATGTGTCGCTCATAATTTTAAGTAAAAATGGTATATCAATTGCACTTTGGGTCCTAAATTTCACACCAATGTTCTATTTTCCAATTTATTACATACATGCTCACTAATTGCAATAATTTCAAATTACAATTATTTTGGATAAAATAATTTTATACACATATAACAACTATGTATATTATAAAATATGATTTTGAATCCTGAAATCGTGAATGTAGGAACTAAGTTGGAAAGCCGCTCCCATATTGAGCCTTTGTAGCACCTGAAATTCAAAATTTTCAATTAGTAAGTCGAAAATTGGGTGGTTAAGAACACAAAAATATTTATATACATGAGTGTGTATATGTATATATTATATAAAATATGATATGAGTCACTGCTCCACGCAGAAGACTCTTCCAAACAGTATAAATTGACTCCCCATGGGGTCATGTTTTCCCGTACTTCACTGCATAAATAGACCTTGCATTTTGTGCTCTCACAGCACAACAAAACATAAACAAAAAACAAAAACAAGTTGCAGATTAATTAATTTGCACTTGTAAATAACTATCAATCCATGGACAAATCATCGACAACATGTGAGCTCGAGTTACCCGGATTCAGGTTTCACCCCACGGAGGAAGAGCTTCTCAATTTCTACCTCAAAAGTGTTGTTTTTGGCAAGAAATTACGCGCAGATATCATTGGTTTCTTGAACATTTACAATTACGATCCTCGCGAGTTACCAGGTATTTATATTATACTTGTCGTGTGATTAGTATATATTTGACCAAAAAAAAAACTGACCGATCACGCCGATACTAATGTTGGCATTTTTCAATACTTTCAAGATTTCGATGTTTGATGTGAGTTTTGCTCGATGTTTCATGAAACAGGTCTGGCGAAAATCGGGGAGAGAGAGTGGTATTTTTTCGTACCTAGAGATAGGAAACATGGCAGTGGAGGGAGGCCAAACCGGACTACGGAAAACGGGTTCTGGAAGGCGACTGGGTCGGATAGGAAAATATGGAGCTTGTCGGATCCGAAGAAGATGTTAGGGTTGAAGAAAACACTGGTTTTCTACGAGGGCAGAGCACCGCGGGGAAGAAAGACGGATTGGATTATGAACGAGTATCGTCTACCGGATACAAGCTCCCAATCCAAGGTAAACTCTCTAGTGATTAGGAGTGTAGATAAGTCGAGCTGAGTAGAATAAGTTAATGTTCAAGTTTTGTTTGAGTTTTTAAAATTTTGTTTTGGTGTCTGTTTCATTATTAGACGACTTTGATTCATTTAAGCTCAAATAGTTTGGTACTTTCATAACTATTGTATTTTACTTTATAACTAATAGAATCAAGTTTGATTAGAAGCAGAGTCAAGCATTGGGCTGGAAGGAATGGTTGTCCTTCTCAAAATAATATAAAACAATATTTTATATGTATTTCGCTTAAAATTCAAAATTTTTGACCTTTCTAAATAATATAAGTATCTTTCTAGATTCGAGCTTGAAGTCTTACCGGAAGGGGAAAAAAATGTATCAAAACTCGGTTCGTTATGTTTAACAGCTAGAATTCAGAGTTTATAAAAGTTTTTAGTAATGAATTTTTAGTCGACTGTCAAGTAGTTTGATTCGGTTTTTACCCATTATGCAGGACATCGTGTTGTGTAAGATATACTTGAAAGCAACCTCCTTGAAAGTGTTGGAGCAAAGGGCAGCCATGGAAGAACAAATCAAGACTTGTATTTCTTCATCTCCATCAATGGATTCAACCTCATTTTGCAATGAATTTGAAGATGTGAACCTAAAAAGTAGTACAGGGAGGGTTTGCAATGGCCTAGTCTTACCAAATGGGATAGAGAATTTATCAGAGTTACAAGTGCCCAAAATCACCATAGATTGGAACCCAGACACTTTTTGGACACTTGAGAATCTCACACCTTTCTTGCCAATGTGCTAATTAATTCAATTTAATCTATGATATTAATGTATTAAGACATGATTAATTAGGCCCTACTAATAATGAGATTGTGATTGCTCCTTGCTAGTTGACAAATGTAAATTAATTTTGATTTCTCTAGTGTTTGTGTGGAATTACATCACCCCGTCTTGCACGCCAAGTCTCTTGTTTCATGTACCATGTCACATAATAGTGTAGGGGGAAATTCAAAATTTTCAAAAATAAAAAAGAAAGAGAGAGAGAATAAATTTTAGATTTTAATACAAATGTATGTATAATATAAACTAGTACATTCTTGGGCAGAGGGAGTTGTCCTTATATTGGCTAAAATTGTCTTTTACTACATGTATTATTTAGAAAATAGTAATACAATCGAGTTCGGCCACACATATCCGTCTCTACATATTCTGGCAATGATGGAAACAGAACGAATATTATTAAAAAATAGGATTGGCTCTGGAGGGATTTGTATGGATTGAATGCTTCCTTCTAACATCTCCACAACCTTTGGCATCGATAGTCTGTCCGACGGATTGGTTTGAATGCACCAAAATCCTACATGAGCAATATAGCCAATTGTTGTTCCTCTTGCTCCAAGCATTGATAAGATCTCTACTTCTTCTTGCACAATTTAGCAAGCCCAAAATTGGAAATTTTCGGGCACAAGTCTTCATCTAGAAGAATTTTCTAGACCTTCGGTAATTCCAATTGCAATTTTGTACAATTTTTCTAAATCCAAAGGTCCAATACTATTGCTAATCAACTTGTCTAATGATTTGTTGGGCATAAATTCATAGACTAGAGGTCTTTTGTTTCCTTCATAACTGTTAAAGTAGTACTCGGCAAGCCAATGAGATTGGCGATGCCTTTAAATATTCTTTGTAACAAATAGTCTTTTCGATTAATAATAAAATGAAAGTTATACTCTTTGGCCACCTTCATCATAATGTGTAAATTATACTCAAGTATGATCTATACACATATGGTTGAAGCTCCTAGATCACATAAGGCTATGAGATTTGACCTTGCATAGAGATGGAGACCTTGAAACAAGTTCCTAAGGCTTGATCTAAATCATTCAAAGTTGAAGGGTCTAATAAATACCAGGGGCATTAACATGACTCGGATTAGGACCTGTACTTATGACATATCTCAAATGGGAGGATGTCTTGTTTCATAGAAATCGAATGTAGAGACATTCATATGCATAAGTAGCTAGATGCTCATTAGAGAATTAGTTCACAGAGGATTCCACTAAGTAACACTTAAATGGGAGCACTAGTTATACATTGAATTAGGATTATTTCTCAGCTTATGGTGTACATTAATTAATTCTTAGACTTGAGGCTCCATAGTAATCTTGTACATATGTATTTATACTTTGACCTAGGTACCAACCCCGTAGCGAGTTTTAAAACACCTATGTTAGGTATAGATCTCCCAGGTATGAAGGTTTATGAGAGTCAATAAAGAATCCATTTACTCACATTGTAGAGTAAGTGAATCTCCTATGTCTTCTATTTTAACTAGTCTACAAAAATTCATGGTCACGGTAGAAACAATGATTAGAAATGTATTTTCTAGATCGATTGCCGAAAAGACTAATTATCAGCAAGAATCATAGAATTGATATTAAAAGGATTTCTAATAAATCACATATCCTAAGCCTCAATTGGGAGGTTAAACAATGGAAGGAATGTATTTGCACGGTAATCATAAGCAGATAAGTTCACGCATTATACTTCACGTAATGACTAGGCATCATAGGCTTATTATTGGACATTGACCACGATAGATGGGTACTATGAATTAGAACGAGTTCTAATTCATAAGTGATTGATTAAATGAGTTTAATTAATCAATTGATGAATTTATCATCTAAAATATCGCAATGAATTGCGAGTCCATTTCTAATTGATTGGTGAAGCTGAGGGGTCACATACAAAAAAATGGATAAACTCCTAAATGTATATCAAACGTTTAATTGGATTGAATCAAATTGAGATGGAATATATTTGATTAAGTTAATTAATTAATTGATGGATTTAATTGAATCAATGAGTTGATTTCATTGAGTTAAATTAAAAAGTTAATTTAATTGGACCTGAGAGCCTAATTCATTAATTAATTAGATATTAATTAATCAATAGAATATATATATATATATATATATTAAATTAATTGATGGGAATAATTAAATTAATAGTTAGTTTAATTGAATAAAGTTAAAGTGTTAATTTAATTGGGTCTTAAGGCACAAGCCCATTAATTGATTTGGTAGATAAAAATCAATGAAAATTGATGGAGAAATCAATTAATTTAGAATTAATTGATTAAATCAATTAAATAAAGATTTAGTTGATTCATGATTAACATAAGAATGGAGTTTCTTATCATTATCAAATTAGAAAACAAGTGGGGGTCTATTTCAAAGAGTTTGAAATAGATTAGAAGAATTCTTGATATATAAATATAAATATATATATATATACATATATAATTTCTCATAAAAAATACTATGTATATATAATAATACATATAATAAGTATATATATATCATATATGCGAGTTTATATATGTCATATAAGACATATATACGTAAATATAATTTTGACAAAATTGACTTATTAATTCCTTGATTAATTAAACATAAAGAACAAATAGTAGTAAGATAAATGTAATATATATAGATTGTATATATTAATTCTATTTCATTTATCTTTTTTGAAATTTTTCAATATTTGTTCGGAAGTTTTAGAGTTATTTATTTGTTTAACTTTTCTTTAATTTTATTACGAAATTGTATTTTAATCAGAACTAACCAATAATATCAAACGAACAAAGAAAAACGAAAAAGTTAAACAATAGAAAGAAAAAAATTGTTCCATATAAAGGCATGACCTTTAACTTATGAAACGAATGAGTAATTTCAATCTGTTTTATTTTTATCATAATTGTTTAAAATAAGTTTATTATTAAAAAATTCATATATATATATATATATATATATATATATTATTGCCAGCATGATGGTATTTTAAATAGTAAATTACTATCTTATTATGACTAATATTGTGTAAAAATAAAATCATTTTTATGTAAAGCCACACCAACTTCTTGGGACGTGAAATAGAGAAGCGTATAAATGATTCTAACATGATTTGTTGATGTTGCTTAAGTATAATTTAAAGGAGAAATAGCTGTATTTTGTACATGAATTTATTAATTGTTATCTTTGTTCAATATTTGGGCATAAAGAGTGTTTTTTTTTGATAAATTTTCTTCTTAAAATACTTCAATTATTTACTTTTGAAATGAGAAACATACAAATATACAAATTTTCTTTCCTGAATTTCATCAAATCTCTTGGAAAAACTATAGGCGTGTTTATTTTTTAGTGATGGATCCTTTTTCAAATTTTTCGTAATTCAGTTTGTTTTTTAACCTTGCATATAGGCGTGTTTAATTCTTTTTGGCAAAGAGAGAAAAGTGTAATGTGTGTGTGTGTGTATTTAGAAAGAAAACTACAAATTTCAAAAGTGTTATTTCAAAAGTGTTATGGGGGACACCAGCTACATGTCACATATTTGAATGTAGCTATCATTTATTTTAATAGTTTATACTGTTACAAGATATACAATATAATTAAAATTTGTTATGACTTATTGAAACACTTTTTATGAAGTATCACAATAAGTGCATAATACTAATTGAAATTACTTTTCAATATTATCACGTTAAACGTGTCAAATTAGATTATTTTTTCCAGCACTGATTTACCAAAAGCATAGTTATTGTAGAAATATATTTATTGAGAAAACTAATAGGTGAAATATATCAAAACATCTCAAATATTGACATTCTAGTATTTTGAAGTTTATTTGTATGATCAAAAGTATAATCTAAAATTAATTATTGAAATTTATTTATTATATTTATTCATTAGAGAGAATTAGACTAATCAAATATGACTTAAGTATCCAAATAGCTTAATCTTGTATTACGAGGTCTACATGTTAAAGCCTACTGCCTATGTCCTACTTGACTGTAAATTTGAACTTGTATAATTATTTCTTGTAATGTAAATTTAACCTTCTTTCCCAATTTATAATTCTGTCAAACATATTTTTGCCTACAATTTCTTCTGTTTTCTATTGTGAAATAGAATATTGTATTTCTACTTCGAAGGTGCGTCTCTCAGCATGTTTTCTTTTGCCCTTAATTTGCTTCTTGAATGTAGCATAATTTTTAATGAAAAAGCTATGAGAAAATTGGACTGTATATTTATCAAAACAGAGCATAATGAACAACCATAATTACCACTTATTATTTTTTATGAAACTATAATATTGAACATGTTGATATAGCCACTATTTGCATCAAACATAAATGTCAGTGAAATTGTAAAGAATAGTTGAAAAAATAAACAAAAATTTGAGGTTGAGGCGTGAATATCTTGCTCTTGTTAAAAAGATTCAAGTCCACTGCAATAATTTTTTTACTGATACAACATTAAATCTTGTAGTATGTCCCTTTCAAGAGACAACAATCCAACAACGTTAAATAACTCGAACAATTTTGAACAAGTTGTTGAGTCCAAAGTTCCACTCAACCCCCCCCCCCCCCCCCCCACAAATTCAACTAGTAAATACTCTTTTCCTTTTTTTTTTGGTGCAGGTGAATACGTAGAGAAAGTGTGTGTTTTTTTATTCACAAGTATCCGTGACAAATGATGATGACCTCTATTTATATGTGTAGAGGACCTCTACAAATAAACGTAACAAAGTGGTCATAAAATATAGAAGATCATGTGGTGGCTAATAATGTGTGAATATGTAGAGAAAGTGTGTGTTTATTATTCAGCGATTATCAGTAACAAAATTTTCATTCACTAATATAGAAGCTCATGGTCACTGACAATCAGCTAGAGAGCCCAACCATTGCTAGTCCCTATATGAGCCATCATATAGCGTGATTGCACACGTCTGTAAAGAAAGCATATTTTGCTTTTAGTAGGTTTTGAACCCTGGTCTTCGATTAAAGAAAAAAGGAGTCTTATCACTACACTATTATGAGAAACTACTAATATATTTTTTTACTTATTATATCTTTGTGAAATCATTCTTATTTTGTAAATATATTTTAATTTCTTAGTTTATTAATTATGTAATTTATTTATTTTTGTAATTTTATCAAATTTTGTAATTATGTAATTTACTTATTTTTTTAATTATGTCATTATTGTTTTATTTTTTTATTTGCAACTTTATTAATTTCATTAATTTTTTTATTGTCCTATAGGTACCAGTTTTATGATTTTACATTTAAAGTAAACTTTTAAATTAATTTAAGCAGTACAGGTGAATTTAAAGGTTTTTTTTTTTTTTTGCAAGAAAATAGATATTTTCTTTTAGTTGAGTATTTCTTTTAGCAATCATATAAAATTAGTTATTTATAATTAATTTTTTACCCATCATATAAAGTTGGTCGCTATTAATATATATATATATATATATATATATATTTCCACAAAATCAATTGGTTGTTAATGATTAATTTATAATACTTTCAGTGACGACTCAATATTTAATTATTAATTTGGTTGCAAATGATAATTATTTATAGCGATCATGAAAGTTTTCACTAAAAACTCAAATTTTGATCACTATATTATTGGTCATGACCTGCTCGATAATAACATCCATTTAGAGCTACCAAATATTGATTGGTGACAAAAGAATTTACATAATATAACTTTAGCAATCAAATAACTTTTGGTTGCTAAATTTGTATGTTTCAGAACTATATATTTTATTATTATCACTAAGAATTTGGTTGATAAAACTAAATTTTCTTGTAGTGAAGTCCCGTGATTTTAATATTAAATTGATCATATAACAATAATAAATAAACATAGCCACTAATAGCCATGTGCTTCTCACGTATGACTATGTTAATCATTTAATGAAAACCTATTTACATGACCAAATGTGAGAGAATTTACAAAATATAAAATGCAATGCGTGAATCCCATAATGAGCGGGACCAAGTCAAAACAAATGTGGTTGAAGACATTTCAATTTTATAGGCCAGGCTCAAATTATTTGAGGGACATTGACATTACCTGGCTAGTAATCAAATTGTTAGCCATTAGCTACCCTTGAGCTGAGTTATCAGTCTCTACATATTCAGACAATGATGGGGAAATTTCTCTCCCTGATAGGGTATTAGGACAACATAGGATTGGCTTTGGAGGAATTTGTATGGATTGAATGCTTCCTTCTAACATTTCAACAATCTTAGACATCGATGGCCTATCTGATGGATTCGTTTGAATGCACCAAAATCCGACCAGAAGCATTTTCCTTCTTGTTTCTTCTTCCTCTTCAATCATGAAATCGTCCAGAGATGATCTTGTCCTGGCAACATCAAGTATTATTTGTTCGTAGAGTTTGTCTGGAAAATAATTCTCACTTGATTTGATTGCATCAGCTTCTTCTGTTTGATCTCTTGCTCCAGCCATTTCAAGAATCATCATTCCATAACTATAGACATCAGATTTATGAGAAACTCCCCCGAAATTCCTGGAGAATATTTCGGGAGCAATATAGCCAATTGTGCCTCTTGCTTCAAGCATTGATAAGATACTCTGCTTCTTTTTGCACAATTTAGCAAGCCCGAAATCTGAGATTTTCGGGGAAAAGTCTTCATCCAGAAGAATATTTTGAGGCTTGATGTCAAAATGAATAATTCTAGTGTTGCACCCTGTATGTAAATACTCCAGACCTTTGGCAACCCCAATTGCAATTTTGTACAACTTCTCGATATCTAGGTTATAACAATCTGCACTGGATGATCCATTGTTGCTAATGAACTTGTCTAAAGATTTGTTTGGCATAAATTCATAAACTAAAGCTCTTCTTTTACCATCATGACAAAAACCCAAGAGATTGATAATATTGACATGGGATGTTTTACTGATGCTAGCTACTTCATTAATGAATTCTTCTCCATTACTACCATGAGTCTCTATCAAAACCTTGACAGCAACTACGGAGCCATCAGGTAGCGTTCCTTTATAGACACTACCATATCCACCTTGACCAAGCTTATCGCTGAACGATTTGGTTATTTTCTTGATTTCATAATATTTGTATCTCTTTGGAGCCAATGATCCATGTTGCAACATAAAATTTTCTACATCCTTGTTGGCTTCTTGGTTGGGCCCACTAATTTGTGAACATCGTCCCTTTAAAAAGACACAATAAATGACAATGGATACTATAACTATACCAGCAATACCAAGCGTAACCCCTGAATACATATAGAGACAGGACATTAGAGATATGTTGCATGATCCAGCAACACAAAAGTAAACTATAGAATAATATTGATGAGATCTAGTATAATAGTTTACCTACTATAACACCCACTGGAGTAGCTGAGTTCCTTGGCTCTAGTCCTAGAGCAAATTTATGCCAGTGAATTGAATAAATTAACTCACTACAAAAATTAGAGAATAATATTTAAAAAGTCTAATAATTAAACCTTTTGAGTTTTGCCATTAGATTAAAAAAAACATCAGAAATGATTTTTTTAATAACTTGCATTTGTTTAAGTTTTTTGAATTGAATTTTATCAAAGATTACTTTTATTCTCCGTTTTTCTTTTGTTAAAATAGTGATCACGATTCTTCTTCTAGCCATTTTTCCTATGTTGTCATGTCCTTTTCCTCTTAACAATTCCAGGCCTTCGTAAGATTACGCTTTTCAAGATATTATTTCTTTTAAAATATTATTTGTGTATTTTCAAATTAATGATTGTTCAACTCTAGGTCACATAAAGCGAGTGTGTGTGTGAGTGCATGAGCGAGTGCGGGTGCCCAAGAACGTAAAAATTAAAAAAGTTGAGTGTAAAAGCACCTTAAACCGTCTAATAAAAAAATATCTTATATATAATAATCAACTATATATATTTAATGTAGAGCACATTTGAAAAGGAAGTATAAGTAAAATAATTTTATTAAATGTTACACTTTAATTATGCTATTTATAATTTAGTGTGATTGACTAAATTTGTTAATTCTTCTCACAATCTAATTTTGTTTTTCACACAAATGTATAATCTATATCCAAAAAGTTAGTTGAAGGAGTGCTCGTAAATAAAAATTAGCTTAATTATTATTGTCGTATGTAGTTAGTTACCATCTGGCAATTAGAATTATGAGATACTAATTACACGAGGCAATTAGAGTTATTATATACAAATTTACTTATATAATATCTAATTGCGATATGTATTAATTTTTCTCAAGAGACTAAATCTAGAAAATAGTTGTAAGAGTTTATTTATTAAGTGAATATCAAATCTTTAATATTTTCTTAATATTATGTCTAAAATATAAGTGCAAGATCTAGTAAAACTTATTAGGTGAATTTATAAATTTTAAGTCGTCTTAAAGCGATAACAGAACACTCAATTCAAAAACTGAGTGAGAGCGATGAGGGATGACAAGAGAACTATGTGCCCTAAGTTGAACTCCCCTTGTATTGAGTTTTTTTTTTTTTTTGTTTTTTGAACTCTGACAAGCAGAACTAGGTTTTGTTAGTTCGATAATACGTTTAAAATTCGTTACGAGAAAAATAGTTTCAAAACATTAATTGTGAAGAAAAATGGCATAGCACAAGGGACAAAATGTATTTTGACTTATAATTGATTTTGCCCTAAAAATTATAAGTAAATCATAAACTAAATATGGCAATAGTGAACAGGGAGAGAAGAAATTTTATTTTTAATAATTAGAAAAGTACGACCAAAATAGTAAAATTTGGTAAATTATATTTTTAGACTCGTAAAATAAGGTTTTGTTCGATTCTAAGTTCCAAATTTTAAAATTTTCCTACATTATATTATTTATGTTAATATTCTCTTTCTATAATTCAAAGGCCCAAAGTAAATTTCCATTAAATATTCAATTGAGCTGTTAACTCGATATAGTAAGGACAAAAACCTCACATGGGCGCTCAAATCATAGGACCATTTTCGAAAAAGCCATCAAATATTATAAAGCAAATTAGAAATCGATTGAACATACCAATTCCGGTTGGATTGCTGTGTTGTTGGGTTCCATGAGAGGAGCTTGGACTTTGGAGAGGAGACATGATCCAACCTTTTCAAGCAATGGAAATCATGTTAAAGTCCATCGAAATGTAACACATTATTCATATATTATCCAACAAACATGATAATTTAAAGGGCAAATTTTAAACCGATACATACCTTATGAGGTATTTACAAGTTTTAAAATTATATACACTAATTTATAATTACATCATATCTCAAAGAGTGTATACATAATTTGTCATAATTTTAATTATAGGATATTTTGCACTACATTTTGAGACTAAGTACGAAAAGAAAAAAAGGGATAATTACAATTTTCGTCCTATATGTTTAATCTATTTTTGATTTTGTCCTCTTCATTTCAATTTTATCAATTTAGTCTTCTCTATTTATGAATTTTGGACTAAACTAATCCCTGACAATGACATGACAGGTGAATATGGGATTCATTGCAATTTTCCCGCCATTTATGGTGAGGTGGTCGTCCGATTGGCATTTTTTTTAACTTACCATTACACATGTCAATTTTGTCTTGCGACATAAAACTAAAATGGAGAAAAAAATAAATAAAGTGTTTGTTTCAACTAGGCATTAATTGGAGGGAAATTTTCTCTCCATAAATAAAACTAGTAAATAGTGCTTCTTATTAAATAATAACTAAAAGCAATTGGGGTGGGGGTTCAAATTGGTCCCAATGAGATCTTAGATTTAAACCCTCTTGTCCCCTTCCCTTTCCCTTCAGGTGGATGTGTGTGTGTGTGCGTATGACGTCTTGGTTGATATTTATAGATTTTCCGAATTGATTATATAAGAAAAAATAAATAATAAATAAAATACTTGTACAAAAGCATTTTACCTTATTTCATTCTTTTTGATATTTTAAATATTTATACATTTATAAAATTTAAAATTTTAAAATATATTTATTTTTACTTATATAAAAATATATTTGAAAATAAATGATATAAATTTACATAAAATTTTAATTAATTTATTTTTTATAAAAAATATGCTATATAAATTTCAATCAACTAATATTAAAAAAAATAAAAAAAAGCATCTTCTCCTTCTTCACCAACAACCCCACCCCCCCGGCCCCTCCCCCCCCCCCCCCCCCCCCCCACACACACACACCCCAACACCCCCAACTCCGCCACCCTCCCTCCAGCCCTACACCCTCAGGCCCCGCCTCCAATTTCTTCCCGAAAACCATTAAGCCCCTAGCCTCACTAGAGAAGAAGTAACCCCCCTGCCTCACTCTCTCTCTCTCTCTCTCTCTCTCTCTCTCTCTCTCTCTCTTTCAAGATATGTAGGTCTATATATGTATGTGTATTTGAGTGTCTGTATATGTGTGTGTGTGTGTGTGTGTGTATAAGTGTCTATATATATGTGTGTGTGTATGTGAGTGTGTGTGTGTGTATATATATATGTAAGTGTATATATATGTGTGTATATATGTGTATATAAAATCAAAAAGATAGTGATATAGCTTGTTTAGTTTTTTTTTTTTTTTAAAAAACTAGGTGTCGTCCATGTAAGAATTTTGGAGGGAAAATCAACAAAAATTGCCAAAGTTTATGCCACATCAGGGACGAGTTCGGGTTTTTCATTTTAAAATATGGACCAGCCCCGTCAGTATTTTACATATATATGTTTTTTTTAGTTTATATAAATTTATATGATATACACCTATACTTCATATATAAAAGTATATATTATATAAATAGTCACATAAAAAAATATAATACTCTTATATATAGAAATAATTATATAACATTAGTAATCAAGTTATGATTTCAAAATATGCGCAAATAAATATATAATAACGATGTTTACTTTTTCAAAAATTAAAATATATTCATAGAAATTTGTAAATAATTAATACTTTGGTAATACTATTATTTTTTTCATATTTAGAAAGTTATGATGATATAAATTTTATTTTTTAAAATATAACTCGGGTCTACTGGATCCAACCCGAACCTGGTTGGACCTGCTGGGTCTAGGGCGAGTCCCGGAGTTGGCTAAACCCGCCCCATACCCACCCAGTTGCCATCCCTACACCAACAATCTTATTTGTCAAAAATTGGATTAAAATTGAATTTTTTTTTTTAAATGGAGATGACTAAATTAAAAAAAAAATGAAAACATAGAATATAAAAATTGAAATTAATCAAATAAAAAAGGAAAAATATTGAAATAGAATTGGAAAACAATCACTTGTCCTTGCCTTGACTTGGAGAGCCTAAGGGTGTCAAATGGGCTGGGCGGGGCGGGGCTGGACCAGGCCCGCTAGGCCTATGTACCGAAACAGGCTGGTTTGGGCCGGGACTTTCTTTGAACGGGCTGGGCTGGGGGACGGGGACAGACCCAGACCTGCATATAACATTTTTTGCACAAGGGCGCTCCTGGATGGGCACCCAGGAGATTGGAAACCCAGAGGCAAGAGCAGCCCGCAAAGCATTTATTGGCAAATCCGTCGTGTTTTCCAAAGCCTGAGCAGCTTCATGGGTCACAGGAACATGAATACTTGAACTGCACGTGATGTTGGGTCCCGGGCCGGCCGACCCTGTCTCAAAGAAATTCATGGTTTTAACACCACCCACATCGCAGCTGAACTGGGTCGGAATCACCTGGCCACTGGTGCAATCGAAGAATAGGGTGACATTCTTGTAGTTAGAATCCAAAAAAAAGCTACCAGCCATTCCATATTTTATCTGGTCCGCAGCAGAAATAAGGGTATCATTATATAGAACCGATGGACATGTGTTGTTCCACAAATCCTCTCTTGCGACCCTGACAGTACGGGTTGAGTAATCGATTCCATAGACTCGGTAGTATAGCGAAAAGATTTTGAGCAGAGGGACATCGTCGTCCTGGCAGACCAGCTTGAAGTCTGGTTTGCCGCAGGACTCGTTGAGTCTGCCTCCCCAAAAGGGATACTCTAAGTACGTTAGGTTGCCACACCCAAAATAGCCGTCGCATTCACTCTCTGGGGTGCGACACAAGAAAACCGGGAAATGAATTGATAAAAGGGCTGTCTGAAGGATGATGAGAGAAAATTTGGGATGCATTTTTTTTGGCATCGAAACATGAAATTAAATGATTGTACGCATTATCAGTGGTCTACAAAGATCGGACCGGATCCCCTACCCCAAAATAGTGTCTCATCTCCTGCCCCACACTCTGGATGTGCGACACGTGTAAGTCTTGAAGATTTACTTACCAAATTAGATAACTGAAAAAATATCTAATTTGGTAAGTAAATCTTCAAGACTTACACGTGTCGCACATCCAGAGTGTGGGGCAGGAGATGGGACACTATTATGGGGTAGGGGATCCGGTCCGCTACAAAGATGCTTATTAAAGACTTGACGTGTAAATTGATATGGTTTGATTTTCCACAGCCACAGGGGTTGATATCTCCGAAGCAACTCCATCGAAGACTTGCAGTAACGAGTACGAACAACGTTATAGTGCACATCTCTTTCCTCCTTTTTCCGGTTTTGTGTGTTTGTGGTTGCATTATTTGAATTGTTGACGTGCTATTTGTTTCGAAAACAGAATATACAAATCTCCCGAGTACATATTAATTGATAACTTCCTTGACTTTTTCTTTATTATATATAATTTTAAACTATCTAAAATATTTCTACTCAAAACCTGTGGCCATCCAAGTGAGCATCACTTATGTACGGGAAATTCTTACCCGCACCAGGTTCGGCCACACCGGGACTAATGACGTGGCGAGTATTTTACACTTGCCATATGATTGGCGTACAGTTTAGGGAGAGTGACCAATCACATGACAAGTGTATTAATACTTGCTACATGATTGGTTGGATGCGGCCAAGCTGGATCTGGGTAAGAATTTTCCCTTATGTACACACTTTGATAGCATCATTATATTTTATTATGACACATATGAAATTATAATAATTTTAAATTTTAATTCGTGTAAGTATGTAATTATCTATAATTATCTAACTGAATTCAACACTTATCCAAAATTTAAAGTAAGATATACTGCATTTAAGATCAAATTAAATAACAAAAATTATTTTTATTTATAATCCTTTTTACAATATTTATCAATTATTTTAATTTTAAAATATTCGAATTATCTATCATTTAGTTTTGCATAGTTTTTGTTTTTAAAAATCAAATTATAATTAAATAGTTATCCCAAAATCTAATAATTAATATATTGTGTTATCAATTGAGCTTTGGGACATACTAATTTATCAATTACTTCTTTATAGTGTGATTTTAGAAATTTATATTCAACAAAAAATTAATTGATTTACTTTTATCAATTTTTTATACTAACAAAATGTATCATAATATATAAATAAAAATATTACTTCCCCTGCCTTGGCATAGGTTAACTACTAGTATAAGTATAAAACCTTTAGTTATTATTCTCCCTCGTCTCTCTAACGTATTTCTAATAAAAATTATTATAATATATATAAAAAAATCATTTTCCATGCCTTGATACGGGTTGCTACATAATTTTTGAATATGGAATTCATTGTGATTTTTCCGCTATTTATGGTGAGGTGGATGTTTAATCTACCATTGCACATGTCAATGTTGTCTAGCCATATCAAATTGAAATGAATGGGGCAAAAAAAAAAATGTTCGTTTTAACTAGGTACTAATTGGAGGGAAATTTTCCCTCCATAAATAAAAACTATTAATTGGTGCTTCTTTGTAAATAATAAATAAAAATACTTATACAATAGCATTTTTCTTTATTTCATTCTTTTTGATATTTTAAATATTTATACATTTATATAATTTGATTTACCCCCAACTACGTCTTGTCATTACTTCAGTTTCCAATATCAAGTGGAGAATTTGACAAAGTTTCTGTGTATTAACTTATTAAAAAAAAAAAAAAAAGCATACATAGGCCATAGTATTCTTGGGCTATTTATAGGAATACCTTTTGTGGGATTTATCCTAGAGTTAGTGGAATGCACATCCAACATGAATGATATTAAGCATTTTTAAGGTTTACAAGTATTTGGTTAATCTTTATTGATGTCAGTGTACATCCTTTTATTTTAATGCGTACATGCAACGCACTTTGATATCATATATGGTATAAATAATTCAACTTCAAATGGTTAATAAACATGACATAAGTGTTAAACATACTATTTATCAAAGTGGAGATTATTTTTGTGGTTTTCAAAGCATAAATTTCAATAAAAGTAATATCAATTAACTATAAAAAAAATTGCAAGAAATGTGTTACAACTATAGCATTATCACCATATCATATTTGAGAATATTTTTGTGATTTTTGAAAATTAGGGACCAATATTGCAAGATTGCTTATTGTATGAGACTAAAATTGTATTTTTCCTCCTCGAATAATGAGAACTTAACAGCCACGTGACTTGCACGTGGTCTATCCGTTAGATTTTGGATGAAAATCTTGTTTATGCAACATTTGTAGCAACCTTGCAACTAAAAATGTAAAACACTAATCGAGTGGGACAAAAATTGTATGTTTCTTTGCAAGCTATGGGATTTTTTGTAATTTTTCTGCCATTTGTGGTGAGGTGGACGTCATACTAGCTTTTTTTTTTTTTTTTACTTACCATTGCACATGTCAATATTGTCTTGCCATATAAAACTAAAATAAAGTGTTTGTTTCAACGCGGCATTAATTAGAGGGAAATTTTCCCTCCATAAATAAAAATTAGTCCGTGGTGCTTTTTCGTAAATAATAAATAAAATACTTTTACAATAGCATTTTTCTTTATTTCATTCTTTTTTATATTTTAAATATTTATACATTTATATAATTTAAAATTTAAAATTTAAAATTATATTTATTGTTGCTTAGATAAAAAGAGATTAAAAATAAAATATACATAAAATTTTAATGAATTTAATTTTTACAAAAAATATATTATATAAATTTCGAACAATTAATAATTTTTTAAAAAAAAAAGAAAAGGAAAAAAAAACCATCCTCTCTTTCATTCTCCCCCCCCCCCTTCCAAACCAAACTCCACCACCTTACCTCTAGGCCTACACCCCTAGGCCCCATAGTATTCAACTTTTTCTTCGAAAGCAATGTACAAGAAGGCATTGTGTGGAATTTATATATTTATTTATTTATTTATTTTGTAATTGATTTTTGTGTAGAAATTTGAATCTTAGGATTGTTGATATGAATCTTGATAGTTGTTTAATATTAAACTTAATGAGCCTTGATATTTATTTGTTGGGCTATTGAGCTTGAATGAATCTTATTATTTTGAAACTTCATATTTAATGGGAAATGATTTGAAAAATGTGATGACGGATAAAAAAATAAAAGATATTTTTTGAGTTTTGAATATATTTTTTGATTATTAGAACAAAGAGAGATAGAGAGAGAGAGAGACAGAGACAGAGACAGAGAGAAATCTATTTTAATACTTTTTGAGTTTTGATTATATATCATTATGTGGGTTTATGTCAATTTTATTGATTTTTGTTAATTCATTATCCACTAACTTGTTTCTTTTGCAATAGAGAATAATTTGTTATTTTTTTAATATCATTTTTTATTGTAGCATTTTTTTATTGTAGCACTTATTATGGTCGTATACGCATAAATATGATAATTTTTGTTATTTTGTTTATTAATATTATATATAACCCTTATATTTATACATTTTAATAACTAATGATCTCGAAAATTTTTTGTCCCCCCCCCTCAATCAAATTCCTAGCTCCGTCTCTAATTGTAGCTGATTATATATGTAATCGCTGAAATTAAATAACAAAAGTATCCGGTTATTTAAAAAAATAATTATTTAAGATTTCAAGCGATTTTTTTTCTTCTTGTTTTGGATTGATAGTTAATTAATGATCCTTTAGTTTTGTCCTTTTGCACGACAAATTGTAATATTTGCAATAATTATGCGATATTACACATACCTGCAGACAACAATTTGTAGAAATCTCATAAAATAATTTTAAAATGGGATGGTAGGATTTGGATAATCTGTTCATATTTGGCACAATATGGTTTTTGGTTGTGAATAATTATGTAATAACTTTGGTATCTTGTTTTTGGTTGTGGATTGTTATGTAATAACTTTGGTATCTTGTTTTTGGTTGTGGATTGTTATTTAATAATTTTGGTATCTTCGAAATGAACATCACGTTTGGATTGTTATTAATTTTGGTATTTAATAATTAAGGATATTATTTTTGTAATATTTGTAATACAAAAAATTATAAAACATATTCTCCATTGTATTTACGAACAAGTTACAATAAACCACGTAAATTTTATCTTGTGCTGGTTCTGATTTTTAATTTCTCTATTGATTATTTCGAGATTATGAACGGTCATCGAGTCTTAGTTTCTTAAAATTATTAATTAAAATGGTTATTACAATCTAAGATTTTCAAGTAGTAGAATAGTGGCCGATGAGGCCTTGCCTCAATGGTAAGGTTGAGGTCTTGCAATCTTAAGGTTATGGGTTCAATTTTCCGTGATTGTGGATATTTTTCTAATTTAGTACTAAGTGATGTTTCGTATCACACAAGATTCTCTATTACAAATTGTATTTTATTTCATATTTCAATACGTAGATATACTCCAAGTGTAAAGATTTCAAGCTAAGTGTATAATTAAGTAAATAATTTTGTACATATGACATGAATATGAATTACGAAATAGAAGATAAAACATTATTTTGGTTGTGTCCTTCATGTATAAACGCATTAAACTTTAGTAATAATTACAACTTCCTCCCTTAAAGTGCGGTATCATTACAAGTAAAGCCCTCAGATTTGAAAAATCACACCTATCACCCTTGGTGGAATTTATAATTACAAATAAAAATTGATAGAATGGATCATTAAGCAACAAATTTGGGAAATGAGACAAACCATGTAAATGAAATTTGTGTAATTTCTTATCTATTAAATTATCAAGACAAAAATGTACAAGTATATTTTCATGTACAATTACAAAAATCATCTATATTTTTTTTGTAATCCAACTCCTAATGATTGAGAATATTAAGTAGAAAAGCTCTGTTTTTGATCAACTGCCTAAACAAGCATTCCAATTCTTGTTCAACACTTTGAATGCTCAAATCCATCTCTTTCAAGGAGCTCATAATCTCCTCATGAACTTGCACATCTTCAACTCCCATTTGCAAGAACCTCTCAATCTTCTCGAACTTGTTCGCATCGGCCCGTTCGCCTCGACACGATAGTTTCTTGGAGTTCATGATCAGCTTGGCCACCAATGACCACCCCAGCACCTGATAATCACTCCCACTCAAGCAGGACAGCAACGATTCGATCATCGTTACCGTTGCTGATTCCGTTTCGTTCATCATGTAAACGAGGGTCGTCGTCTCGAAGTCTTTCTCTGAGGATGCGAGAACACTACTACTATGCTTAGTACTTTTGAAGCTCCTCAAATCTCTCAAGCACTTGTGGATGGCTTTCTTGGATATTTTGTGCGAGCTCGTGTAGCACTGGGCCGCGCTGGCATCCTTCCTCCTCAGAGAAGAGAGTAGATGTTGCACATCGTGCTTCGTTTGTGACACGAGATCCTTAGCCGTCGTGCAAGAATCCAAGAGCCTTATTTAGCCCTCCAAGACTTGGTCCACCCATTTTTGTTGGCTTTCGGATGAAATGATCCGTTGGATGTGGGGGAGCGAGAGGAGATCATCGATGTCGTCGTACAGGTTTTTAAGGCCGTTTAGACGGCCTTTCATCGATGACAATGTTGTGGACTTCGTATGTTTTACGATTGACAAGTTTTCTTGGAAATGAGACGGGGCCGGATTTAGTTTGGAAGGTAAGCTTAGAGAGCGGCGGCCTTGGTGAAAGGCTTTCGATCTCAAGGGCGAAAACGCCATTTTATGTGTGTGTATATATATGTGTATGTATATGTATTTTGTGTGTGTGTGTGTGTTCTTGTGGGATAAGGGGTTTGCATGTTGCAGTTTGGTGAAGAACTTTGTGAGTTGAGAATGTTGTGAGTTCTCACTATGTGTTGTGTGTGAGTATTTATAGGGGTGAAGGGGACAGAGGAATCAAAATTCACTTCTCAACACGAGGGGTTAATGTGATTTAGATCTATACTAACGATTATATTGGCACTGTTTGTGCAATGTCTCCCACTATTAGGATCAATTGGGATTGTATTTAAAGAGTTGTTAACATAATATGTTTGTTAAATTTGGAGGGTTGATCCACATTATTAGTGTGTGCACGAGTGGCATTTGTGTTTTTGTCTTGTCTTAGAAGAAATTAAAGCACCACTTTTTTTTTTTTTTTTGTTTAAGATTTTTGATTGTATCTTTCACATGATTTCACAGCTATTATAAATGACAAGATTAGTTGGCATTATTATGAACAAGGTTGAGGGGTTGAAATGACAATATTGACCTTCATACGAAAAGGTAATCCCGAAGCAAGTCAATGATCCGAACCCTTATCCACGGGTCGAACTCAACTTGGGTCTTGACCCACCAACATCATATTATCCTTACCTTCACACATGACGTCATCTTATAAGTTTACAAGATTTGATTTGATAGGCCGTATCAGCGTTCGCTATAAATGTGTTAGAATCTTCCTATCCATGAAGCTTTCCAACAACTTGATCGACTTGTTTAATTATATGGTTTCGGATTAGAGCTCCTCAATCCAACACTATGGTGTGGATCCGTCGCTTATATGTGATTGAACTTTCAATTGATCCGATCGCCAACTTCATACGAATATGAAGGAGTTTTTTTTAATATAATTCAAAAAGGTATATTGTTTAAATTTTTGACTTGAATTTTTTTTTTATAATTCTGACCTAGCTCGTATCGACGACGACGAGTTTAATAAAATATTAGTAAAATTTATAATTATTTAATATATTTTGTCAGGCCAAAAAATAAAAAATAAAATAATGAAACTCGCCAATACTGTGTGCGAGTTTCAATTAAAAAAAAATTGATGAAATTCGCCATTGAAAGTGGCAAATTTAAAAATATATATATATTTTTTGAACTCGCCAAGGTCATTGGCGAGTTTCATAAAAAATAAAAAAAAATAAAAAATTTCAAACTCACTGTCAATACACCTTTTCGAGTTATATTAAAAAAAAAATTCATTTACTTTAGGTGTGTGTGTGTGTGAGGACAAACTCAAATGCATGCCCCACTGTGCTTTTCTGATACAGCCTTTTTGACAGGCGAGCCTTTAATTTCCCACCGGCTCTCTCTCTCTCTCTCTCTCTCGCACACACATACGCCTATATTGGCCCCTCTCTCTCTCTCTCTCTCTCTCTCACTCTCCCTCCCTCCTACTCCAAAATCTTGTTATTAAAAAATTAAACTAGCCATCACCAAACCAAGAAACAAAAGAGATTTTAAAAAAATAGAAATTAAACTCGCTAACAATTGTTGTGAGTTTAAAAAAAATGAAAAAAAAAATTCAAAGGTGTTAAATTACTCACTCTCTCTCCTCCTTAATTAATTCAACAGTCATCACCCACTCTCTCCCCTTCTTAATTAATTCAACAGCCATCACCCACTCTCTCCCCTTCTTAATTAATTCAACAGCCATCACCCACTCTCTCTCATTCTTAATTAATTACTCCCTTTTTTTTTTTCTGAAATTGAAGTCGCCAATCGTGTTGGTGACTTCAAAAGGTTTTTCAAAAAAAAAAATTTCTGAAATTAAAGTCGCCAACCGTGTTGGCGACTTAAAAAAAATTTCATTTTTTTCTTTTTTCGTTTTCCAAAACTCGCCATAGGTGATGGATGGCGAGTTTAATTTATCTTTTTTTTTTCCGAAACTCGCCAACACTGTTGGTGAGTTTTATTATTTTATTATTATTATTATTATTACTTTCTTAACAAATATATTAAACTATTATAAATTTTATTAATATTTTATTAAACTCGCCGTCGTCGACGGCGAGTTAGGTCAGAATTATAAAAAAAAAAAATTCAAGTCAAAAATTTAAACAACGTACTTTTTTGAGTTATATTAAAAAAAGTCTGAATATGAATGGTTGGATGACCCCACTCAAAATAATTTTACGATGTACGTATATAATATATATATATATATATATCCATTTTATGTCGTTTAACGTATAATAAATATGTATTTTGACTTTGTAATTGAGAATATAATCTTTTAATTTATTGATATTGATATTTTCGACCTCAATAACTTATAATTTCACATGTAAGTATGACATTTAAGTTCTATTGCACGAGGCTGGCAAGTCTCCAACTCATTTTCATTTCTAAATCTCACAAATTATTACATAAAATAGAGGCAGTTAGGATATTATGAATCATTCTCAATCTTGTACAGATGCACACGAATGGGTTCGACATTGTCCAAGAGCACAAAAGACAATTATGTTCATAAATTCAAATTTATGCATGTATATATATACTATAAATCTCTGTGATTATTTGGTCAGTAATTGTTGTTTCACAACAGACAATTGGAATCTGGACAACTAAGATATCATTAAACTATACAAAGCCCTCGTGTGGTTTTAATTGTTGTAGTTGAGAAATATTCATAGTTGAAGTGGGATCAATCCCTTATCATGCAACATGAAACAGAGGAGATGTAAGATTTTTTTTTATTTTTTTTTTATGCTTAATTTCCTGAAGCATAGGGGCGCAAGGAACTTTCTTGATGATAAGCTTGAAATAATTGGCATTTGTCAATTGTAAGTCTTGATTAAGAGGACAGGGATGGAATCGGAAATTTTGATTTGTAAAAAGGGGCAAAGATAAAGAATTGGGGGGAGGGGGGGCAAAGATACAGAATTGGGGGGGAGGGGGGGCAAAATTTAAATTTTTTCAAAAAATTACATGTAAATTTTAATTTGATACAAACTTGGAGGATTGCCACCTCCTCCAACCCCACCCCCCACCCCCCAACATTCTGTCCCTATAAGAGGGTGTTTGCAAAAGCTTTAAAGAAAAGTGATTTTGTACTTTCACTGACAAAACACTTAATAAGAAGTGTTATATGTCACAATTTCTACTTATAAAGTGTTTAGAAATAACTAAAAAGTATAAAATCTTAAAGCACCTCAACCCCTACTTCCGCTTCTCCTGCTAGTGATTATCGAGAAATCGAAACTTTTGCAAGTATTCCTAAGTCGGTCTAGTGAGATGAGACGTTAAATCCCTTAAACAACGTCCATGATTTAAATCCTGAAGTTGTGAATGGAACAATTAGTTTGGGAAGGTCGTCCCCATAATAGAGCCTCTATGGTATCCAAATTAGTCGTCGAATGGATCGAAATTGGGTGACTAAGACAACAAAAAAATCCCTAAATTTGTTTTGCTCGCAATGCTTTTCAAGAATCGCTGATTGAGGGTCTTAAAAACTTAAGATTAATTTGTGAATAATTTGTTTCCGCTGTGAAATCATATACACAGTATTTGCAAGAACTTAGCCTAAAATCTTTTAGTTTTCTACCTTCTTTCTTTCTTCTTTTTAAAACAACTCAAAACTCAAGCAAATATAGGATTTTTAGAGTATAAACAATCAAAAACAGGGGTGAAATAACTGAAAATTAACACCAACAATGTCTCAACATTTCTTTCAAATGGACTGAACATTATGGTACAAAATGTATTTCATATACAACTAAAACTCACAAACATCTACAAATATATATCTTGTCCCTATACAAACATTTGGTGCCACCATTACTGGCTCATCATGTTCAGCAATGAAACTCTGGTTTTAATCAAACGTTTATACAATCTCTCCATTGTCTCTTCAACAACCTCAATTCTTGCATCCATGTCCCTCAGTTGCTGCAACAACTCATCGGTTTGCGCGAAGCTCATATCCCTTTTCGACAACCTCAAACTAACAAGCCTGCACAAGTTAGCATCCATTTCTTCGAATTCAATTTGTCCGAAAATTTTCCTTTTCATCAGCCTCGAAATGAGAGACCACCCTTTTGGCCTGTAATAAAAATGGCCCTTGTTTATCCCGGCAATGCTGATCAACAAGGCCTCGATCAGGTCCAGCGTGATCGACTCGGCCTCCTTGAGCATGCTTATGATGGCAATGGTTTCTGGATCTTTCTCCAATGCCATGCTAAAGGGCTTGCTGTTCTTGACACCGTTGATGTTTCGCAACGACTTTTGGATCTTTTTCTTGGTGATCTTTCTTGATTTCAAGAACTCGGAAAGATCGTCCGAGTCCCGTTTTCGCCTGAGGACTGAGAGGAGGTTCAGAACATGTTCCTTAGACTGAAAGATGAAATCCTTCGCCATCGCGGATGCGTCCACGAGCCCGAGACACCCGTCTAGTATCTCCTCGACCCATTTCTCGCCGCATTCGCGGGCGAAAACTTGGATTGTGCATGGCAACAGAAGCAGATCGTCCACACAGTTGTGGAGGTCCTCAAGGTTGGTTAGTTTCTTGGTGATTGAGGCCAAGGATGCAGGGGTGGTGGTGGAGTCACCTGCTTTGAGCCTGTGCAAATGCTCGTTGAACTGAGGGATGAGAGGGTGTGATTTTGCATTCAAGCTCGAAGAGCGTGTGTGGCTTAGGATCTTGGATCTCAGAGGAGTTGAAATCATCATATCTTTGTGTTTGATGAAAGGTCTGAGGGACGTTATGGGGTTGTTTTTGGCTATCAAGAATTGGGGTTTTGTGTGTTTTATATGACGGAGATGAGGGGGACATATAGGGGTTTTTTAAGCAATGTTTAGTTTGATATGGATGTAGGATCTTGTCGAGCTTTGTCTGCGCCATGTTTGTGCCATTACATCTCGAGACTTGCTACCAAAATATTGTATTTAAATTGGGACAAGTTAATTATAGAATTATGAGTAATGTTTTTAATTTTGTGTGAATTATTGGTGCACGAGTGTCACCGACTGCCTCTTGTACCAAGAAAGGGCGACTCCTAATTTTTCTCGTGTTTTTGTTTTGTTTAATGGTTGGGATAGGCTTTTGATAAGAAATAAAACATTAAGCAGCACTTAAAATAGTATAGGCATACCATAGGGAGGCTGTATTTGCCTCATATATGCCAAATCATCAACCATTCTGTATTTCATCTTCTATTATACATTATACGGATATATCATGAATATAATAATATTCTTTAACTAATTATACACGATGTATATCGATTCTATTACGCCCAACTTGTAACCCGAAAATGAGCTAGGATATAAAATCTAAAATGTAATTTAACAACACATGTAAGATGACACACCAATTAGATCGATATTATTCCAAAGAGACGACATAAGTCGATGTTAATGTTTCTGCAACCCAAAAGTACCCAAGCACGTCAGGTTCGTTAGAAGGTCCTGACGAAAACCCTTCAGTAGTTGCGTGTATCTATAAAATGAACCAGGATATGAAATAAAGAATGCCATGGCCAATAAACGATCCAAAATAACCCAAAATGGGGTAACTTCGTCTTTTGTGTTTGTTTGTTGTTGTCATCGAATAATGTCAAATTTTAGCAGCGCCTATAACACAACACCTGAATTAGGTCGATGTGATTCCAAAGGGTCAAGTCAAGAAAATGTTCAGGTTTTTGCAGCCTAAAAGTACCCAAGCATGTTAGGAACTTAGGATCGTTAGAATATCCCGACAAAAGCCCTCCAGTATTTGTGTTAATTTGTGTTTTGGAGGAGGTAAATTTCAAGTAACAGCGAGTATTTATAAGGATATGCCAATTAAAATAAATTGATAACAATGTGAAACAATATCTTAGAAATTAGAAATTGCCAAATGATTGAATGGGGTCGGATCGAGCCTACCCAAACTTGAGATTTGGGTTGATCCTACTCTAAATTTTCTTGCAGACAAATACATATAACGTCAATGCTAACTCGGCTGTGTCTATGCAATGTCTCCCTCCCACCTCCACTATGCCCTGCTGCTGTTTCTTCATTTTGCTCTGAATTAATATATCACATCCCCACCCACCCACCCACATCCCCATCAACATTACAACTCAACAGTGTCGTTCGTGTCCCGCAAAAAGAAAGACGAGCCCAACACGCCCATCATTTTTAAAACGTACATTACAGTAGGACCAGACCCCATGAGGTCTGGCGTAATTACAGATGATTTCTCTCTTCTTTCAAAAATTACAAGAACCCATGATTACATGTCCTTGATGATGAAACCGTAGAAAAATAATGAAATACATTATTTATAAAGAGCGGGATTCCTTGAACTCGACCCCCATCGAGACCTAAAAGTTACATTTGAACCAGAAATTTTGAAGAGTTTTAAGCCAAAGAATTCCTATACAAAAATTCCAACATAACTACTTGCTACTAAATTTATGGAGTTTCTACTACTATACACGACCAAATCTCTTACAACATACACGACTTCTGTAGCAGCCGCCGATTATGCCTGGGCAATATCCAAGAACGGTGGCGATACAAAATCGAATACACAAGATACCAAAGCTGCATGTGTTGCTTCTCGATTCGTTCAAGAGATGAATCTGTATACATGTCCCTCGTCCTCGCCCACATTACAGAGCGCTTAATTCATCGGACAGCATATTGCCTTTTATTAAGCCTTTACACTGCATCGGCCCCGATATATATCTTTTGGCAGCATTTAAACAGCATAAAAAAATCGTGCCACCTTGGAATCCATGCACCTCAATCATAATCATTTCCAAAAGTAGATAAGTTGTTTTTACCTCAACATGGTCAACATCAAGAAACTTTTTCGGGCTCACAGGCAAGACGGTCCTCTTCAATGCGTTGCAATAGCTCCTCATAGACTTTCAACGAGTTAGAAGTGAACTTCTCCATTGCCTCGAGAACATGTTGTAAACTCGCCTGCAGACTCCCCCCTTTAGTGGTCTCGCTCTGATACACAACATGCCCTGTTGATAATGGCATACCGTTTTTGTCCCCGGAAGAAATTAGCACCATTCGTTTGTCTAATGCCTGAATCTCCTTTTGTATCTTCTGATCTTCCCTTTCAAGACTCTTGATTTTCCTCTCATCCTTATTCGCCAACATCCTCTGACGCATTTCCACCTTGTCCCGGTCCCACAGCTGAAGAACGTTCGATGCCAAGTCCCGCATAGATTCTACCACTTCCTTCTCCGAAATTCTATCCAATGATTGTGACCATTGATTGCAAATGACAAACACTTGGGGGGCGCCAATTCGGCCGGGTGAGAATGGAGCTATCCCGTCTGGGGTTTCTTCAGGAACATAGAGGAGACATTTCATAAGCCAGCTATTTAATGCTTTTATGAAACCCTTTTGTGAACTAACCCAAAAAGAGAACCCCATGGTCCATTTGACAAGATCATGTTCAAGCTGATGTGTGGCTTCGAAATGAGTATCGCTGAAGTGCTTCCGGAGCGCAATGGCGTCTAACCGTTTGGCTTCTCCGATTGCTTGACACTGGTTTTGATGGCACTCAAGCATTGACTTCCACATTCTAGTTAACCTAGAATTGAAAGAAATAGAAAGTACATTGTCAAAATCAAATAATGTTCGAAATAATGCTGTTCAAAAGAAGAACATGCTGATTCAAGTTTAATACGAAGCCAGCTGAAAAAACTTGGTCTTATTCATGCATCCAAGTAATCACCCTCCTCCAAGCAACAAAAGGGAGAAAGTGGGGATGGGATGGGGGCGAAATATGAACAAAAAAATAAACCAAAATAGGAGATGAGATCCTAATGTTGTTGAAAAAAATAAAAGAAGGATAAAGGAAGGAAAACTGGAAGTCCCCTTCTCTCTAGTTTCTTCAACCTTTTGAATATATTACAGCCAATTAATTAAGCACCCCAAAATCATCACATTTAAAGGCGTTTAACTAGAATGAATTGATAAGAAGTGAGATTACTACAGACTCAACTCAGCTTTGTGGATAACATATCTCAATGAGCGCCTCATATTCCCTGATGATATTCTTTTTCACTTTGGTAGATACCCTCTTCCAAATCAAGGAACCCGTAAAGTTTCCACTATAATGCATTAAATATTGAGGATGAACCAACTCTAAGGCAAAAATGACAAATTAAGGGAAGAAAATAAACAAAAAGAGAAGGAATATTAAGGTCAAAACTTTTGAGCAACATCCAGTACGAGCAGTTTGACATACCCTTGGATGAATTCATTTAGCTGTGGCCACAATTCATCATCCCTCAAGCTATTTATCTTCACTGAGATCTTATCAACTACCTGGATTGCAATTTTGATTTTCGTGGAGAGACTCCTCACCAAAGTTCTCGTTGCATCAACTTTCAGAGCCTCAGCACCTCTCTCATCCAAATGCTTCAGTTTTTTGGACTTCCCCTCATGGAGGACCCTCATTTTCTCCTCAACCTATAAAACGAGCATAAAGAAGACTAAGAATGATAAAAAGCTTTTACTTTTTGAAAAAGAAAAAAAAAACAAAATGATTATTTTTTAATCTAACTCCATTATGAACACAAAGAAAGAAAGACTAGTGCTTGTTTGTGCAGTTACAGATGTTTTAACAGCATGTATACTACAGGCTAATTCAAACTGTAATTCACACTTGCAGCTCCAAAGTTTGGTAATAGCCAACAAATTAATGGAAGACATGAAATTAAGTCCAACAAAATGCAGTATAAATTGCACAAATTAAAAATTAGTATACTACTCTTCAGGCGGTTGAAATATACTGCAACAGATATTAGAAACTACTCGGTCATTATATGAATTACTCTGAGGGTCATACACGCTAATAGTCCATCGGAAACCACGCATGAGATATTAAAAGCAAGTGACACTACTAGGATAGAAGATACATCGCCTTTAGTCCTCGAGTGCCTTGTTGGACAACAGTGCCAACAGGGGGGCCGCATACATATAGCCAGAAGAATAGGGTGGCATAATGGGGCAACTAAAATTGTCCAAAAGGTTTAAAGGCAGAGAATATTGTGGCCTGAAAAAATAAGAACAATAATAAACAAAAAGAACAAGGAGTTAATGTAGTGAATTAACAGCGTACCTTAACTTCTTCGTACAGCTTTTTCTCCCAGAGATACAGCTTATGTAGAGTGGAAGAAAGATTTTTGGACCTCAGCTCCACATCTTCATCGAACAAGGCAGGATCCGAGTTATCCAAGGTCGTAGATGTCGAAGGCAGCGAGGACGCCATAGGTAAATGCAATATCTTGGAAGTAACTGCTACAAGTTACCATATAAAGTTAATCATTTAAACATATCAAGCAGATCCTAACTTGATATTTCATCAAACAAATGAAATTAAGTAGAACCCAATCTTTCAAAACAGACCGAAAAGCGGACAAAAAACTATTTAATTATTTTAATACCAGAAGAAGTCTATAGATAAATCATTCAAAAATCAAATCTTTATAGAGATTTCACATAAAGATCAAATCTTTACCATGATGGCTGCTGTGTTTCCCTTTATACTGAAGCTTCCCAACCTCAAGAAACTTAGCAAGTTCACTTCCAGAATCCGAAGCGCGCTCGAATTGAACTTGAATCTCTTTCACAACATCCAAATCACCCCTGAAAATGCCACGTGGCTTAAATCCAGTGGCATTGCCTCGATCTTTCGACCACTCATCAGCATCGCCGGCATTCTTCTGCACCATATGCACCTCGTACACCGGATCACTCTCTGTCCCAACACTCGACCTCGACTTAGGCTGTAAATCCGCATCATGCGCCACATGGGCGACCTCTTCTGATGCCACCGGCTTTGAGTGACTGCTTCTCCCACTATCAACAAGCTTATGATGGCCATGAACTTCCTTAACCACCTCATCATCTTCATCTTCCAATTCGGGTATCCCTTCTTCCTCTCTCACCTCCCTCGAGTCGTGGCTTGGAGTGTAAGGAGGGTAGTATTTCTCAAAGGTCTCAAATGGGTTTAGAAAATCCCATGTCGAACTTCTTGGTGGTGAGGGCGGAGGTGGGGGCCCTTTTGAACTTGAAGCCACCGCCGCCGGTAGAGACGAGCCACCCAAAAATCCACCTCCGGCATCATAACTCGGATAACCATTGAAATCATTATTCATAGCATAACTGAGATAGGGAGGAGGGTTCTGGTTTTGATTACTTTTATTACCATACTTAGGATGAGGATAGTATAAAGAAGAGGAAGTCGAGGATTCACCGATATTCATAGTTTCTGGACTCACGGGCCGTTGCGTATGCACCACAGACGGCGTCGTTTGGTTTTTCATATAACTTATATTCATAAATCCTCCGCCGCCGCCGCCAGGAAAATTGAAGTTCCCATAATCTGGCGCGTATCCGCCGCCGTAGGGCCGGTCCTGGTGAACCGGCGAGATGGCGACATGATGATGCATAGACCCGGAACTAGAGCCCTCATCATCCTCCGAATCGGAATGAAAGTGGATATGCGAACCGGAGTCCGAGCGCGAGTGGAGATGGTGCTCGATTTTCGTTTCGGGCGATCCAGGCTCTCCCTTCCTCTGCGGCGGGAGGTTGAGAACCGGGGAGGCGGCGCCGCCGGGAGCGAAGGAGTCGGGATCTTGGCTGAAAAAGCGGTCCAGCGAAACGCCGACGGCCTTGAGGTAGTGGAGATAAGCAGCATGGGCTTCAGCGAAGGCGTAGCGCTGCTGTACGGCCTCGTCGAGGGTGGCGCAGCGGTCGCGGCATAGAGCCACCGCCGGCAAGTCATCGAGCTTGGAGGTGCCGCAACCCATTGGAGTTCTGTGGATGAAATTGAGCAGTGAAAATTATACTCTAAAGCATGGTGGAGATATGAGAGAATTTTAGGGTTGGCGAGAAAGGGGGAATCTTTTTTGTTAGTTCCTCTTTTTCCCGTTTGTTTTGTTTTTATGGGGTTGCCAGCAGGGAGATTGTCGTCGGATAGCAGCAGAGAGAGATTGAGAGAGAGAGGGAGGGAGAGTGCGTGCGTGTGTGTGTGTTTAGTGGAGTGTGACGAAGGAGGGTCGTTGCTTATCAAAGATAGTAGACTAGCAGTAGACTAGGCTTTGACCCGTGTAGTCAACACTTCATACAAATACAAATACAAATTTGTTGTTTTACAATTTTAGCCTTCTCTTTTGATTTTTATTTTGGGTTAATAATTGACTTATAATTTATAAGTAATATATCTCGTTTGACCTTAACTATGTTCCTAATGTTCTATTTCTATTCTTATTCAACCCGCTTTTATTCCTAGATTTTGTCAGCTGGAATTGAGTAATATATTGTTATGGCATTTAGATTTTTTGTTAGGTTTGTAGTTTGTGCCCCTAGTTAAGTTTTCTTGTGAAATTTGGTTTGGTAATTCATTAGAGGGATCCGTGGTACTGCTAAACAAGGCTAGAGAGTTCAATTGCTTCCTATTAAATTTATATTCAATTTAATTTTATATATATTTTTATAAAAAATTTAAATTTATTTATTTTTTATAAAAATTTAAATTTTGTCATTTCAAGATAATAGAAATACTTTTAATATTTTATAAATATTTAATCTTCCCTACCCCCCTCAAAAAATTTCTGATTTTGCCTCTGAAATGGACTAAACTATTACTGATTTATAACATGAATGATTGAAACATGACTATTTTTAAATTTTAAGGACTAAAGTGATTCTCGCTTTAAATTTCAAGAGCCATTAGTGATATTAATTCAAATGATAATTTAAAAAATGTTACTAGTCATATGAATCTATTAAGTGACAATATGTCATTGGGACTATACTTCAGTGGTTGGAGGTTTGAACCTGATATTATTGATGTTTTGAATTCGAACCCTCTTGTTCTCTCCATATTTCTTTTGGACAAGTATGTGTGTGGCGTTGTGGTTGACATCTATAGGTTATCCCGAGTTTATTGTATCAAAATAATAATAATAATAATAATAATAAGTGACAATACTTTTTTATTTTATGATGAATTAAATTTATTTAATGATAATAATTTTTATTTTGTCACACAATAACAAGAATTAACATTGTAATTGTCATGAGTGATAATTAGTAATATTTTTTTTTAAAAATGTAACTATGATTTTATAATGAAGTTTCTTTATTATTAACTTTTCACTAAAAAGTCAATATTAAGATTATAATAACTTTATAATTACTTGAATTGATTCTGAAACAATAAATATAGACAGTTAACCGTTATTATAGTAATTATATTATTCCATGGAAATATCGCAATCGTTGTGACAATAGAGTACATGGCACCACAGGAAAAGGTTCACCAAATAATTGTATTACCATCTGTCAATTACCAATCCATATAATAATTGAATGTGGCCAAAACTAAAACATATTTTTGCACTTATAGTCCTAAGTCTCATCACTTGTTTCCAAACGATGCATTATATTTTTGTCTTTCTCATTTTCTTTTTAAATAATAATATCCGTTAGACCCCACGATATTATAGTATCATATTAATCTATTCATTGGCGGAGTGAAAATTTTCAAAGTTAGGGGTCCACTTAACCAACTATCAACATTATAAATAATTAAATTTAATGAAATTAGGGATGCGCTGAAGGATGATCAAAGTCCAGAGAATGTATTTAAGAAAAATTAGGATGATCATTCAAATTTAAGCATATATATATATATATGGTGTAATTTTAAAATCGTACACCCCAAAACTGTACGTGGTTCTGCTATGGAATGTGTCTTATCATAACAAAGGGAAAAAGATAAATAAAACGTGGAAAAATTGAAAAGGACTACTAAGCATTTAAGTGAAGATTTCTATAACTGTACCATTAAAATCACCACGATATATCAAATATGGAATCATGGCACCATAAATACTATTTAAAGCACAATTACTATCTTAGTAACTTACAACGTAAATTATTTGAAATTTTTTAAAAAAAATTTGCCCTTTTGTAATTGTTGCTTAACCAAATATATTTACAAGGTAAAATTTTTGGGGCCTCCAATCTGTCTGATTGAATAATGTTGTGGCCACGTGATACAAGTACCAAACTGCATATCTAAATTTAACACTAGTGTTACTTTATTGGTTCTTGGCTGCAAGTAAATTCCTTTTGGTTAATGACGAGTAGTGTGAGAAAGAACTAAGATAATTGGATTCATCAAAAGAATTGGAAACAAAAAAAAAAAACTGAGATAATATTCACTCAATTACAAATGTATGATCAAGTCCCTCACAAGTTAAGAGTTATTTTTGCGGGATTATAGTGATAGATTTATCTGAATCGGGATATATAGGTTATTTCGAGTTGATTATATTAAAAAAAAAATATGTAGCCTGGATATAGCTATTGCTCAAAAAGTATATTTGACATCTATAAAGAGCTTCTATATATGGTCACACTCAAAAAATATTGAGTGGTTCCAATCTTTCCTCTTTAGTTCATACTCAGATGACATCATGATTATCGATTCTGAGACACCAGTCAAAAGTGTCATGCAACTGAGGATTACAATAACTTACTCTAACATTTTCACAGTGTTAAAAATTATATTATAGTTAGAAATTTAGTCCAATATATAGAAATCTTTTTTATGAATTGTGACAATTAATATGTAATTAAAACACTTTTTCGAAATATCATATTATATTTGTTAAATTGGATCATCTTTTTAGAAGTGTGATTCAGAAGCGAAAGAGAAAAACAAGACTAGCTAGATAACGTCTTGAATTCGAATCTTAGAGTTGTGAATGAAGCGATTTGGCTGGAAAAATCATCCCCATATTGGGCCTCTGTAATACTCGAATCCGGATTTAGTCGGTTAATAGATCTAAAATTGGATGGTTAAGACAGAAAACACAAAACAAAAACAAAAAAGAAAGAAAGGGGAAAAGCAAGCGCAAAAAGAAAGAAAGAAAGAAGAAATGGGCTTGATTAGAATGGTACAAAGAGATGGATAAGTATTGGGGAAGAAAAATAAAGCGAAAAACTTGAAGTGCTCCAAATGGGAGATCTAGATGTGGGAGCATTTGAAATTTTAATAAAGTAACAAATAAGTTGAAGTAAAATAAAAGGGGATCAATGAGAATATCCATGTTTTGTTGTACCTAAAAATTGGAAAAACAAAGGAAAAGAGTTTTGAGTGGGCAATCTTTATGACCTAAAAAAGTATGGTGTAACTTTTGAGCCGAGGGATTTCCTGATGAGTATCTACTTTAACCTCTCCCCACACATCCATCACATTCTCACAATTTTAATCATATTGCTCTTATGGGAATTTGGGAAAGTTCAATAAAGCTCTCTCTCTCTCTCATGTCCATACAAGTTAATATATATTGCAGGAGAGATACTGGATTACATATATCAGATGAAAAGGGCAAAGGGTGGATGATTCCCAAGCTAGTGCACTGCAACATGCATGGGGTCCGGTCGTAGTTGATTCTTGGTTCTCTTTGGACTTGGGACCCCACCACCAATGCTACAGTACAACAAAGTGCATTTGCATTTATTATTATTTTAAATTATGAGATTTCCCTCCCAATTAGTGGCGAAGCAAGGATTCGAGGATTGAAAAGGTGCACCTGCCCATTATAAGTTACAAATAATACTAACAATCAAACTAAAAAAAATGAGGGCCTACAAAGAATGGAGTGTCTAAAGGAAAATTAAAGTGATCACTCAAATTTAACTACCTATATATGGGACAACTTTAAAATCAAGAGGTATGTGTGCACCATCTGAATTATATGTAGGCCCCACCAATGCTCCCAAGAAATTATACTAATTATTTCCACTCAATTATACTTTCCTTCATTTTCATTGTCATTTTTCTAACAAAGCAAACTACTGAAATGGTAATTTAATTGGTCCGATCCGTAACTTTCACTTAGAAAATTACAAGTTTGAATTAACACTCTAAGTCCCTTAATCAATTTCTATATTATGTTGTTAAAAAATTTCAATTTGACTAATACTTTTGCGGAATAGTAACGACGAATATAATTACATCAAACATTCTACGATAACAAACAACTATAATGTGGGCAACCTTCACTCCACTGGACACATCATCACTTGGGACATGAAAAACTCTCCCAAGGCTAAGGCACAATTGGGAAAGAAAAGACTTCAAGGAGGTGAAAACCGCTCGAGAGGAGTTTGACTTCCCTAGAAGGCCTCGAAAGAAAGGGGACACTAAGGGATGATGTGCCCAACATCCATCTAGATTGAGTTTGATAAAAGAATAACCTCGAAGAAGGACCTAATAGGTCCCTCAAAAAGACCTGATTCCGAAGCCAGTCGACAAGTGGTGGATTCCCTCAAAAGTCTCCAAGAGATAGGAAGCCTCTGAGGGACGTAGCCTAGTTCGAGGATATGAAACATGAGGTCCCTTATGCACCAAACCTAGTATGTGGCTACCAACTCTTGAGAGGACAACTATTGACCATTGAAAAGCAAGGACAACTTACTGTAGCCACCAACCATAGCTTGACATGACATAGCTGTCGAGTCAGTCACATGAGTCATTAATAACCACTATTTAAGAAATATCGTTAGCAATAATTGCATTTGATATGAATTAAATATAAAGTCAAATCCCATTAAATGAAGAGTATGGCCAAGCCGTCTTGGTGGTGGGCCTGAGAGGCAAAATGCATGTCCTAACATGTCTTCATGTACTTTGGTCATCGATCAACATACTAACCTCCATCAAACACATTAAATGATGGCTTATCTCATATAAATAGGCTCTCAGCTTACCCTAAAAAAGGTATTTAGTGTTTTTTTTCTCTCTGACACTCTACTATTCATCTTCTCTTTCCTCATCACAAAAAGAGTCTTTATTAACTTAAGCGTCGAAGAGTCTATACCGATACAAATTCGCCTACTCTCATGTGTGCTTGCATCTCTTTGAACAGGCGGATTGCCAGTACATCTCCTAGAGCAAGAAGCTTTATCACATTGCCCACCATAAGGCACAACATCAAACTCCTATATTCACACTCAATCGAATTACTTTACGAATTTATCATTCCCATAACACGGTTCGATTTTCTGTTATATAATTATACTACATCTTCTCTTATTGACCTATATTTATTAATGTACATGGCGTATACTGATAAATATAAAATATATATATATATATGTAACACATTTGTGTAATAGAAAATTCAAAGTGCCCTTAACAAGCTATAAGCAGTCCTTGTGAGAGAACTATAACAATTAACAACGTTGTGATGCAAATATTGTTGATATATACCTTGTAATATAAGGGGATATGTGAAAGGTGTATAAGTTGTTTGCAAAACTAACGTCTTTTGTCCTACATTAAATTTATTATGTAATATTTATTGCTTTATAAGCATAAATGTGATTATTAATACTAAATTGTGGAACTTAAGAGTAGACTCGAGAGGTCACATACGGTGCGGTGCACCGTACTGCTCGCGCTGGGGCCAGGGCTGCGTCGCTTAGTCACATTGGTGCTTTAGGCGCACTTTGCACTTTGCACGTACGCATTGTTGCAAGGAGCCAAGAGCATATATTTTGCTCGGGACTTGACCCAAATTGCAAATAATAAAATAATATATTTGAATTTGAATCGATTTGTTGGCTGATAATGGACAGTTTTAATCCTTGAAACTGTTGGAGTTACAAACGTTTTGTGTTTAGTGGCTCTAAATGCTTAGACCACTAACCTGAAATTGCTGAAGGTTACAAAACGAAAGGTCAAGCCTTCAATATCTTATTAGTATAAATATGCCCCATATGCTCTATCTAGATATCGAAAAAAATAAGAACAACCATTTTTGTTTTCAGTGAATTGCTATTGCTGAAACCATTTTCTTGTAGAGGCTTGCATATATCCTGGAGGTGTATTGCTTGTAACTTCTAGCAAATCATTCGTGATAGGGGCAATAGAAACCTTAAGAACAGAGATCACCCGTATCATCTTTTTGGTCCACCTACATATTTTCTAACAAATATCATGTACTGTAGCGAGCGTTTGTCTTGGCATTTTTGATGCAACTTCAATATTGATGAAATATATCGTTGTTGTGTTTATGGCAAGTACGATTAGACGCATGTGACTTATTGTGAACTAGGTATAGGTTACGTACCAGCTGAGTAAAATTATATTGCACGATTTCATGCTAATTTCTTGAAATTGTCGTCGCGTGATTGACCATGTCCACGTTGCTAAACACAACTTATTGGAATGCATTGTTATGACTTATGCACAAATTTGTGTTTTTGTGTGTGTGTGTGTATATATGTGTATGTATAGGTAAACAACTGATACAAAGTTTTAATTAAATGATCTCTTTAAAGTTACCAGAAGTAGAAAGAGAATTTCACTGTGATGAAAAAATATATATTACAAATTATTTATATATATTTAAAAAGAAAAAACATAATTTTAAAATCCTAGCTCGTTGGGATCTGATCAATTGAACCCTAGTTGCACTCAATTTTGTCGAAATCTTGTCCCAGCACGATGATGTGTCACTAAAGTTATTGTAAAATCAAATTAAATTATAATTTTTGGAAACACACCAAATTAAATTAGAAGAATTGCCAAAAAAAAAAAAAACCAACTTATATAGGAACATGCACTTTGTTGTGCAACTTACTCCTCGAAATGAGGCCCCCCCACCCCTATGAAAAGGGGTCCCAATTATTTAGGCAATGTTGTTGGACCATCAATTTTGTTTGTTTCTTTCTTTTGATGTGTACTATATATGGTCATTTCATAATTGACAACAATGTGATAATGTTGTTGGTTGTGGATTTATGTGGTTCCTAATATATTAATAATTAAATGTAACAATTTACTATATTCTAGCACAATATCTGCCGTTTAATTTTATTTATACAGATTAAGAATAATTTTAAAATATATTATATTTGACAAATTTATCTTATTAATAATTTATTGAAATTTTACAATCTCCTTAGATGTGTCTTGAAAATTAAGTAGTAAAAAATTAGAAAAACTAATGAATGATATTATGTGGGGGCAAATTCGAAACAATAGTAGTATTAAATATTGCCTTATTGTCGTTGATGCGGATCAATTTCGGGAGCTAGTCGATCTCGATCAAAAGATCTGGTTGACTATGAAAATGAAGATATTTGATAGGGAAGTTGACCTGCAATAAGGGAAAAGCAACGTGAGCTAGCCGAGATAAGTCTTGGTTAAGACCCTCTGATGCTGAAATCAACGGATCGATTTTATCTAAATTTGAGCAGAGTAAGGGTGTTGGGAGTAATTAATGATCTCTCTCTTACCATAAATGCAAGAGTTTTTATAATGTGTCCCGGTAGGTCACTCCCTATAGGACCTGTAGGGCTTAGTAGGTCATCATATGATAAGATGGAGTGACTCATAAGCCTAAGGGCAGGACCCTAGGACATTAGTTGGCTTTTAATTAATGAGGTATGGGGTTGGGTGGTGATCCTATACCTTGAACTGACAGAGAATTTAATGTCAGCAGGGGCTGAATGGACACGGTATGGTCCCGATCGATAAAGAACTCGACTGGGGTGATCGACGGGTTTGGTTTGAGGACCCACCAACCAGGTCAAATTAAGGACCCGGTTGATAGAGAACTCGATCAGGGTGATCGACAGGTTTGGTTCGAGTACCCACCAACCCGGTCGAATTAAGGTCCCGGTCGATAAAGAACTCAACTGGTGTGATCGACAAGTTTGGTTCGAGGACTCACCAACCCGGTCAAATTAAGGTCTCGGTTGATAAAGAACTTGACCTACGTGATCGACGGGTTTGGTTTGAGGACCCACCAACCTGGTCAAATTAAGGTCCTGATCGATAAAGAACTCGATCGAGATGATCGACGGGTTTGGTTCGAGGACCCACCAACCCAGTCAAATTAAGGTCTCGGTCGATATAGAACTCGACCGAGGTAATCAACGGGTTTGGTTCGAGGACCCACCAACCCGGTCAAATTAGGTCTCGATCGATAGAGAACTCGACCGGGGTGATCGACGGGTTTGGTTCGAGGACCCACTGACTCGGTCGATAAACCCTCAACCCGTTCGGAGGATCTCGATCAAATCGTTTCGAGGGGTCGATCAAACTCAGTCGAAAGCTTGGGCCTGTGAGTTTGAACATTTGAGGAGGAAGACATATGGTACGAGCGAGCCGGAAGAATTCCCGATCGAAAATATGCCACGTTAGTCGTAAAATGACAAATTTATATATATATATATATATACACACACACACACACACACACATATTGATAAAAAAATATATATATATTTTGAAACAAAAACAAAAATAAAACGCCAAAACCATATATATTTTGAAAGGACGGTGGTAATATGCAGGAGACGAAATCCATGGCATCTATTTAATTCCCTAATCATTATTCTAAAAATTGGAGGAACTGCCATTGGGGTTGTAGCCCAGTGGTGGGGGTTCGAACCAACACCAGCGAGGTCTTGAGTTCGGACCCTCTTGTCCTCTCCCCCTTTCCCCTTGAGTGAGTGTGTGCGTTTGTGTGGGGGTGTCTTTTCGGTTGACATCTGTATAGTGTCCCGAGTTGATTGTAATCGAAAAAAAAAAATTGGAGGAACTGATAAAGTGCAATAGTTCTTTAAGGACAAGAATGATAGCTCAATGATAGAAAATGATATATACGACTTTAGGTCTTACAATTTATTATTAAGGATAAAATATATATATATATATATATATATAGATGGAGTTATAAAATTTTAATATTGGGGGGTGCCCTAAATTTTCATAAATTAAAATTAAATATGAAATAATGAAATTACTATGACCAAGAGAACATTCTACGTACTTTAGATTCTTAGAAAACAAGAAGAAAAAAAAACCCATAAGAAACAGCAATTAATGTCATGATATACAATTTTGAAACGGGTTGCCAAATCTACACATGTTAGGTGAGGCACATTATTAAATCAGTTTAATAATTGTGTATCATATTAATTCAGTTAGTTTGGGAGAATATTGTTGGTTGCCCAGAAATCAGAAGTTTTGATACGTGCTTACACACACACACACACACACACACACACTGACACTGAATTAATTCAATTTGAATTTTATTTTCATAACTATGCTAGAGTTAAGTATATGCATCTTATACTAACAAAATTACACAAGGGGATAACAACTACGTACGATAGCCACCACACACACATCATTGGCTCATTGGATTAATATATGATTGCATAAATGTCAATTATCAGTTAGTTTATTAGGATGATACGATAGATCGCTTAAACACGATTTAAGATGTAAATTCTAAAATTATGAATAAAGTAATCGGGTTTGAGGGTTGCCTCTATAATAAGCTTCTACAATATACGGTCTGAATTAATTGACCAGTAGATCGAAATCGGATGGCTTATTTTTTTTTAGAAAGATCTCTAATTCTTGATTATTATACAAAAAAAAAAAGAAAAAAGAAAAGAAAATTGACATAGTTAAGATGATTGAGATTAGTTGTATTTGAATATAAATGAGAAGCAAAGTCAAGTTCATAGATTCGATTCTTGGCATCTTCTTTTCAATTTATTTATTTACCACGAGTTCAAAAGTTCTATTTTATTTTGGTGCTTAATTAATTAATTGAAGCAATGCCACTTTAGGTCACCTGCTTCCCAAATCCACAACTTTGAATATGAATAATTATTGGTGGTGTTTAGTTGATTAACTTTTTTTGGGCTATAAATGATAATTAAGGGTTGGCCATCCACTCCGCACATGAAAAAACACGTTATACTAATTCTCTTTTTTAAAGTTTTTCAATCCTGTAATCATTGGGAATTTTTTTTTCTCTCTTTTATTTTTTCTCGTTTATTTTTTGTATAAGAGAGGTTGACTTAGAGCCCGTTGGAATGGTATTTTATTTTTTGCAAAAAGAAATACTTATTTTTTAAAAATTTAGTTCAGTGAAAAAAATGTCTGGTTGGGCTTTTTCTTTTTTTTTTTTTAAAAAAAATAGAAGGTCGAAAAAAAGTCCAAAAATTGGTTTTTTAAGAAATTATTCAAAATAGTTTTAAATAAAAATACATTTTAAAATATTTTTAACTACTGCAGTCAAAAGACAAAAATGCCTAAATTCAAAAAAAAAACCTAAATTCAAAAATAAAAAAAAACTCTTCTACAAGAAACATGATTCGAGAATTTTTTTTTTAAAGTCTATACAAATGGATTTTTTTGTTAGGATTATAAGGGGCGGACAAAGAGCTAAAGCGGAACTTGTTAAGTGAATAAATGTGCGATAAGTCAAGCCCTTTGCCATAAGAAATAAGATTTCTCTATAGTGATAAAGTTGAAGTATCAATATTAAGTTAGAAAAGTCTTTTGAGTAGGATCGCATTAATCTAAAAATTTCTCTACATTACTTGCATTATGATTCGTTAAACAATTATTTGTAGTATGATTGGCTAAAAAAATTATTGATTGTACTTAAGAAAATTAATAATAGCATGATTTTATGTCTGTTTTTCCTTCTTTTATTGAAAAAAGGACGAAAACAAAGGGAATAAAGGTATTGAAAAATGCCATATAGGTGGGGTGTAATGTAATATGGTAATAATTAAAGTTTTGAAGATTTATGAAGCAATGAGTGTTGAGATGGCCGTTTGAATAGGCCCACCCACTAAATAAATGCAGCCCAGATTTTTAATCAATTTGGAGACAAAATTACAACATAATTTTCCTAAGTCTATCATTTTATCATTACATTCATTTAGATCATTTAGCAACATCATGAAATCCAGCTTCATAATATTTACAAAAGCTTATATGACTTGCCAAAATTACAATCACCGGTGATACTAACATATAGAGGGAGTTTTTGTAATTTGGGGAAATAATGGCTGATGCTATTTGTAAGATGGAAGCAAACTTCAACGGCAATATTTATAATGTTAATAGATAAAGGGTTTTTTTTTTATGCAAATGGAACAAACCTCAGGGAGTTTTTAATTCTGAACATTATTCCTATTTTGTAATGTTGATATGACGAGAACTCAGAGGGTGTTTGCAGTAGCTGAAGTTAAACCCTTTTGGACTTCTAGTTGGAAAAAATAATTAAAAAAAAAGTATAAGTGAAGTATTTGCTAAGCATGACTTCTGTTTATGATGAACTTAATAGAAGTTAAAATGACTTAAAAGTTGAAACCATCTCTAGTAGCGCATTTCGGAGAAACTCTAACTTCAGGCCCCTTTCAGAAGTTAAAGTAATTGTAAACAACCCCTCAATTAACTCAGATGGATGCAAATTCTAATAATAAGAAACTACATTGAAGTAAGCGAAAAAAAAAAAGAAGATTTTTTAACAAGTCGAGAATTAGTTTCATTTACAAACTCATTTGACAAATTGAAAATGCCTCAATTTTAAGGCCAAAGGTTGTTAAGAATAATACATGACCATCTAAAAAATGTCTCTAAAAATTGTTGTAGACTGTACATAGTATCAACAAATCAATTAGCAAGAATGTTTGTCTGTTAAGCTACAATCTCCCTGGATTTTCATTACCATCATCAATGTACTCTGTTTCTGAAAACTCTTGCTCATATTCAGGTAACATTTGATCATCATCAGTTGTTTCACCATTATATTGATATCCCCTTCTGCTTTTATCAGAGTTTTTGCATATGCAAGAGACAGGGTATTCGTGAAACTCGCCCCTCCCCGGCTTCGCCTCATTCGGCTCTCCCATGTAACCGATCTGGGATTTTCGTACTTTTGAGGAAAACTCTTCCCATGCCATGTTGTTCCGGTTAAGGATCAACTTGTATAGTTTCTTGGCGTTTGGGCGAATTGTTCGTTTCTGTCCAAAGTATCTCCTACAATACGAAAACCACAAGTTATGTCTAATGTGTTGCTTCTAAATTGAGTATTTCTTGACAAAAGGTTCGTGTTAGGACGACTAGTAGGGACAGTCGCCCCTTCTTGAAGTTATATAAAGTCATACTACATATTTACGTTTCATTGAATTTTGTCCCTCTAAACAAAGTTGTCGTTTTTTTTTTCAATATGCAGTAAAAACTCAATCTTGCTTTCTAAAAGTAAAATTTCTGACTCCATCCCTTTTAACTCTGGTTTAGAATGACAATATTTGGGAGTCAACAACTCAAGCCAACATCAACAGTGGGAAAATGTACCTTCTTCTGAACTCTATTTAAAGTCGTATTATGTATATATTTCTATTGAAATCTAATATTTTACCTTTCTAATTGAAATTTGTGTTTCATATTTTTGTAAAAATTCGATTTCGCCTCTTAAAAGTCGATTTCTGGCTCCAACCTTCCTGTCTTGAGTCTAGGATGCTAACATAAGAGTATGGCTTATATACCTTCGTCCTGCGAGTATTCTTGCCATGTTTCCATTGTTATTGCTGATAAAAACATCACTTTCATCACAAACAACAAAGTCCAATGCAGCCATTCGGGACGAGTAGGTTGAAAATTCTGCAAGCTCTTCCTTGCTAGCAAGAGTCTCTTTAGTATGCAAATTTGGGAAGAGAGCTCTTAGAGGTGCCAGTGCAGCTTCGCCGCCATATATTTCGCCCGATGCTACATATATATGCACGTTGTTACCAAAACCCAATGCTCTCAACATCAGGCCAACCTCCTCAGGGCTTAGAGGGCATTTCCCATGCCTTCTTTCCCTGTCAGGATCCTTTGCCTGCGAAATGTTTTTCCAATGTAGTTATGTGATAAATATCCGTATTGATCCTTAAAATTATATTTCGTACCATAGGAGGTTTGATATACTCACATGTAAAGTTTTCCACCTCTTTCGAAGTGCGCTTAGTTCTTTCATTTCTTTCTCTCCTCCCCCGTAATAGCATCCTGAGAACGCTAGCATATCGGCTTCATACCTGTCGGGGTGGTTGTAAAGTGATTATCAGCAAGAATAATGAGTAAAACAGCTTTTCTAGTCACACTGTGAATGTTTTCATTATTAGCTTATGAACCTAGAAGCAACTCGAAGGATGCTTCTAACTTTTGCTTAAACTTTTTATGTTCATTATTCATAAATTTTTGCAAGCACCCTCGTTGTTTGTCAAGGTTAACGAGCATGCGAACAAGAAAGACCCACCGGAAGAGTAGGAGATACGATGAATGGCCAAAGCAGCTCACTTTGTATTCGAACAAATTTGAGCGAAAAAAAAGATACGAATGCAAGGAGGGAATTCAGGTGAATACTGTCTACGTACCTCAAATGCAATGCGATGAATTGTTCGCTCTTCGTTCTCATCCTCTTGACTAATTTCCTACCCATCTCGCGAATGGGATCGGCAAACCTCAAAGCATGATAGTTAACTCTACATCTCAGTTTCTGTAAGTCCTCATCGAGCTGATTAGACAGCCTGTAATCGAATTTTGTAAGTTGCACAGCTTTCGCCTGAAAAACAACCAATCTCGTCATCATGTACAAATTCAAATTCTCCCTTAAAACAATTTGAAACGAAATGCATTACGCGTTTGTGATCAAAGATGGGCAAGACTCGACTCATGTAGCAAGCTGGATCACATTTCCTGGGAACACGAATCGTTGTGATTTTCCCTGCGTTTTCAGGGAGTTGATTTACAATATTCACGTCTTTCGACAGGTACTTCATGAACCAGTCCACATCAAAGATCTCAGAGAAGTTGCTGCAGACACCCCCCTTAATTGCATTTAGTATTGTGGAATTGAAATTACTTTGCCCCGGCCAGGTCTGGTGCCCAACAAATCAGATGATGAGTGTAATCCAACTCGTCACGTGATCAGCATTGGTTCAACCAGACCTTGTCAGGGCTGTAACTCTCCTAGGAACAAAAAGAATCCGGCGAAATGTGTTTGTGATTGACGAACCTGGCATCGTTCCAGAACGACTCTTGGTCCATCTCAGGCACCACCAGGGTCGCGTTCAACATATACGCGACCACAACCGCGTCCGTTACCCCTGTCCTCTGCTGGTTTAAGCCTCCACTCGTCGCGATCAACAAGTACCTGTTTGGTTCGGTTTTCGTCCCTGCAGCTGCAATATTTCAGTTCACAACACGTATCAGAACAAAGCCTGCAACAAGTACCTGACATAATACATCAAATCAACACGAAAAAATCTGATTCCCCATCCTCTATTAGCTAAAATACCGATGTTTTGGGATAGTTATTGCAATAAAGTGTGAAATATATGTAAAGTCTTGATCTAGATATGCATTGATGACAAGGGATGGGAGTGTACTTTTAAAGTCATGGCTGGCATTACTGCATCCGTAAAAGAGACTGGATTGATTTGAAGTCCATAGTTCATGGCCTAAGCTCCCTCCTCTCATCTGCAAATCCATCAAAATGGCACATTAATTAATGTCACATACACAAACTAGCAGTGGTAGGGCCAGGACCCCAGGATCAGGGGTGCACCGGACCAACTATTGGTTACCGATATTACAAATAATTAAGTTAGAAAAAAATTAGGAGGTGCGCTGATGAAGAACGGCAAAAGAATGCATTAAGAGACAAATAGGGTAGTCATATATATATACACTCTCGAACTATATGTGGCTCCGCCACTACAAGCTAGGATGGAACGAGAAGGGGACTAGTACTTATATCCCTACAAGAAAAAAATAATAAGAAAAAGGTTTAATTACACTATATTATATGACAATACAAAAATTATCATCAATTGTGTATATTAAGTGACAAAAATTTTATTTTTTTACCAAAATAATTTTCACGAGTTCAAGTATCACAAAGGCTACCGTGCTGGAGTTGTTAGTGATATATTTATAGTGGCATCTTAGTAGCATGTGAAACATTGTGACAAATCATTGTGACAATTTTATTTGTCACTAGATTGATACTGTTAAAAATATTATTAATAACTGATTATGATAAATAAAACATTAATTTGTGTCATATTGAACCGGCCATAGCAACATAATAAATATTCCTTAGCGATGAAACAAAAATTATTATCACTTCACACAAATGTTGTTGGTGAAAAATTTCATGTTGTTACCTAATTTTTTGTTGCTAATTTTTAGTTTTTGTATTATCTCTTTTTGCTGCCTTCAAGATTAAAATTCCGATATGAAACACTCACCGGAATTCGGAACACGTTTTCTTTCTCGACCTTCAAGCCAACTTGATGAACTCCATTGTTAAACTTCATAAAAACAAAATTCAAAGAAAAAAATAAAAAAAAATAAAGCAAGCAACGTGACAGGCACCATAAAGTTGGCTAGAAAATTACTAACATGAATGCAATCAACGTACCGGTGTGTTAAGCGTGGGGCGGTGGCGCCGGTGGGCAGCGATGGGCGGCGGGAGACACGACAAAGCTGCGAAAAGAAGAAGCGAGCAGCCGCAGACAGCGGAGACAAGAGGGAGGAGGTGGTGGAGGCTGGCGAGGCCTTGGCGGCGCCGATGGAGGACAAGACCCTCCAGAATCTGCCACCCGATGATTTCATCATCCCTGTGCTTTTTCTTCTTCATCTCTCTCTCTCTCTCTCCCGGGGAATGTTTCTAGAGAGAGAAACTAATGGGGTGACATTAACATGTCTACAACTCTGATTCTTTATTGTGTAACAACTTTGAACTTCCAACTGAGGAAGAGTTTCAGTTGTTACTTAAATGTTTGTTAACGATAATGACAACGTTGTTTTGTTTAAGTTCTTAGTTTTCTACTTTTTTTTTTTAATATATATTATATTTTCCTCCTCACGTAACAATTATCTATGAGATTTGACTAAGAAAACTTTAACCCAAACCCGTCTCCGTCGAATCATATTAATAACGTGTCGAGTGTTTCATACATGCCTTGTAATTGATGAATAATTTAGGAAGAGTGACTAATTATTTAACAAGTATAATGCACTTACCATATAATCCGTTTTCTTGCTCAGTAGCTAGTCTTTACAACACTTGGAAAAGCTTGACTTAACTCACAAAGCGAATATCCTTTTATCAAAATCAAAGGAGTTCTAGTGTCAACTTTCTTAATGAAACTACCCACTTTAGTAACGAGCTAACAACATTTTACTATCCTGTGTTATCCAAAAAGAGCTGAAAAAACCCTATGAAAAAATATATCACTTAAAAAACCTTGTGTTCATGTAAATTTGCTCACCTTCCCCTAAAATTGATTTTTAGTCAAATGAATGTAAATGGACTATTTTACCCTTGTGAGGATTTTTTGTTCTCTTATATATATTTAAATAGTTTTTAAAAAATTAAATCTTATAATACTATAAATTTTATTTTTATAAATATAAAAAAATAGAATATATATTATATATAATTAAAAAAAAATTCTTTTTTTTTCCCACTTTTGTCTTTCTTTTCTTTCCCCTTTTTCCTTCTTCTCTACCTCCACCTCCACCTCCACCGCCGCCACCGCCGCCGTCCCCGCCGTTGCCGCCGTCCCCTCCGTTGCCGCCGTCCTCGCCCCCCACGCAGAGAGATGAGGTCAAAAAGGGGGGGGGGGGCAGAGAGATCGAGAAGGGGGGGGGGGGAGAGAGAGGGAGAGCCACCGCCGCCCGCCAGCCCGCCGCTCTCCTCCAGCACAGGAACCATTACGGGAGCCGGGGAGGGAGAGGGAGAGAGAGATCGAGAGGGACGGGGAGAGAGAGAGAGAGAGAGAGAGAGGGACGGTCGTCCGCCGCCGCCCGCCGTCCGCCAGCCCGCCGCTCGCCTCCAGCCCTGCAATCGTTGGGGTCGGGGGAAGGGGAGGGGGAGGGAAGGATGGGGGAGAGAGAGAGAGAGAGAAAGAGAGAGAGAGAGAGAGGGATGGGGAGGGGGAGAGAGAGAGAGAGAGGGAGGGCCTCCGCTGCTGCCTCTGCCGCCGGTCGTCCACCGCTCGCCGCCGCCCGCCGTCCGCCAGCCCGCCTCCAGCCCTGTAACCGTTGGGGGAAGGGGAGGGAAGGATGGGGGAGAGAGAGAGAAAAAGAGAGAGAGAGAGAGAGAGAGAGAGAGGGAGGGGGAGGGGCAGGTATAATTTTATTTATTTATTTATTTTTTTTGTTTTTTAAAAATAGGGGTATAAGTGTAATTTTATATAGTCAAATCACTGTGGGATTCGCATTATAAGCGCGTGAAATACACTAGGATTTTTTGTGTTAATTAGAAATTACATAAGGTTTTTTATGAGATTTTTTTTATCACAGGGTTATTCGTGCTCATTAGACGTATCACAGGGGAGGCGCTAGCATATATTCCCTTTAGTAACATCGATTTTTCCATGATAGTTTTATCCTATAGTCAGTATTACATCGATTGCCCAGAGCCCCCCTCGGATATAGGAGGGCTCTTTTTTCGGGTGTCTGTGAACATTATCAGGAGTGAATGCTTATTTTCGGCAGGCAATTATTTCTGCAGGCAATTATTTCTGTAATGATCAACACCTAATTTTGTGCGAACGGTTCTTGGGAATAAGGCAATTCAAAGTTGACCAAACTAGATATGAGTAAGAATTTTTCGATTTGACCTCACATCAACGTAATATAAGTTTGCAAGAAACCCCAACCTATTTGGTTAAATTGTTAATGATTAGAAATGCGTCTTAAAATTGAATAATCATACTTAAGAGTGACTAATATTGGATTAGAACTCATAGTGGCGTCAAATATGAGTATTTATTTACACACGACATTTTGGCCATTAATTTGCAAGCATCTCAAGTTCATTCAAAATAACTTAGCATCATCATAAGTTAATTGTGTCCGTGGATAGATTCTAATAATTAGGAAGGCCAACTCAGTGCATTTAATTTTTGTATTTAGAAAAAAAAAAAAAAGAAGAGATTGAAGATTTTACTACTTACACATAAATAATTAGAATACATTCTTGGGATAATGCTAAATTATCAAACATTTGATCTTTTTTTTTCTGATAATAATTAAGGGTTTTCTAAATCACTAATGACACATTATTATTATTATTTTTCTAACTATGAGAGAGACGTGGAGGCCAATAAGGTTAATAAATAAATAAATTTATTATTCTTTTTGTTCAGTATCTTTAAATAAATGGATCGTGCTATAGCACTCTAACGGGATTAGTTAAGTCTTAATTAATGTCTTATCATTATCAATTCACTAATTAAAATATGAAAGGTTAGAAATTAAAATTAAAATTAAAATTCAAATAATTTATAGTTATCAATGTTTTGGTCAGACCCTCGTTGGAATAAATAAAGCCATTGAATAGAATGTTTAGTATTTTTGAATGTTTTCTAAGCAATCCAAAGTGAGTTAGATATTGACATTCCACGAGACAACAACTACTAATTTTATTGCACTAGGATATATTGGTGATGTCATTCTTTAGATCAACCAACTATTATTATGTTATAATTTGGGTTAATTTAACTTAGATATCATCAAATTGTTATTTGGAGATGTGGTAGTTATTTCTTTTTCTTCTTTTTTGATTTTAATCATCTGATTTCCGGCCCATCGGTTGCTTAATACGAATTTGGGTACGTGCAGAGGTCCAATATAAGAGCGATCCTCTCAATTCAGTTGCTCCATTCAAAACTTTAGGATTCAAATCCTAAACGTACTTACGGAATCTAGAGCATCATCTTATTAGACCAATTGATAATTGTTGGTTGTTATCTATCGGAATTAATAAATATTTAATAATTTTTCTCTCTAATAGTTTAAATTTGTAGGTGAGGTGATTATTTAACACCATCAATCAAATTAAAATTAAAAATATATCACTATCGAACATTTACCATAGCTAGTTTTGTTTTCTTGAGTCAATGTGATATTTTGGTAATAGAATAAAACAACATTGCGTTATCAATTTCTGAATTCTTCAGGGCCTAATCGACGTATCGAACCATTAATTATTTTATTTAGTTTGGGCTATTGCCCAAATCGTAGTCGAACTTTGTTTTAGCCCACATCTTAATTGGGCTCTTTGGCTGCGACTAACTTTAATGTTTTGGCCCGAAACCTCCCTCCCAAAAAAAAAAAAAAAGAGTCTAATAATAATTTTTTTTTATGTAGTGTTTTATAATTAGAGGTAAGCGTCCGGACCCGGTTACCCCGAAAACCGATCCCCCGATTGTGTTAAGACTCTATCGGATCGGTTACCTGAACAAATGAATATTTTTGGGTTAGATATCCGAAAAAATTAATAATTCGAATTATAAGTGGGCTATCCAAAATTTTTACTACTTTCCACATTTAGACCATTTCTTCTACCCGAATTTGAAGACATTGTTATCACAATCAACAAAAGAAAAAAAAAAAACAAGAAATTCGAGTTCAATTCGGGTAATTATATCCGTCATTTGATTTTTCGGGTACTTGAGCCGATTAACTTGAACCCGACAAAACTTGACCTACACCCACACATATTCATAATATTTGTGGTTTAAAATTTTTTTACATAGATTGAGGAGAACTTAAAAATACACCATAGTTAGCAACTTACCCCAATTGATGATTTATTCTATTGAAATTTTAACAATTTCAAACAAATGCATTTAAATATTAACCTAAACAGGTCATATGATTGCTATTATGGGATGACAAATTTGAAAAAAAGATACATTAAATATTGACTTATTTTCGCAAAATGATATATATATTTTGAAACAAAACCAAAATATCAAAACGGCATATATATATATATATATATATAGAGAGAGAGAGAGAGAGAGAGAGAGAGATTGAGTAATATTTCTTTTGCGACTAATATTGAATGAGTCGTGTTTTTGCTTGTTGAATTATTTTGTTTGACAAGGTAGGCTTGAAAAATTAAAAAGCGTGTGTCTTGCTGATTTGTCCTACTATTAAAAATAATTAGAGAACGCGAGTATTATTTGAAAAAAAAATGAGCCAGACGCCACGTGGGCTTTCGATTGCGTGAAGTGGCTGTGGGGCTTTGTTTCTTGAACCAACCAAGCGACCAAAATCTCTCTCTCTCTCTCTCACTCTTAATGTGTGTGTCTGCGCCTGTGGGTGTGTGAATGTAATCATCAGAGCACCCACCCCCACACCCGGCAAATCAGAAGGAGTGGTAAATTAATAGGTGCTAAACACACACACACACCCTCACGCATGTTTTTTTGCCATAATTGGGTGAAGAACGAGAATGAGTAAGCTAAGCACATCGAGCTCCGAATTGGATTTGGATCGCCCCAATCTCGAAGATTATCTTCCATCCGGATCCATTCAGGAGCCTCACGGCAAGCTCCGCCTGTAATTTCTTGCTTTTCCTCAATCTGCATGTGATGAAAGAAGTTGATTTTCACTTGTGTTTGTATATCCGTCTGAGGAGTTGTGTTTTCTTTTGGTGTTTTTAGGCGCGATTTGCTCGATATTTCGCCAACTCTAACTGAGGCTGCTGGTGCAATTGTTGATGTAAGTCCCCCAACCCCTCAAATCTTTTGTATGTTTTGTGTTTTGAAGTTTAATTAGGGCAAACAAGTTGTTGCAGTGGCTATCACATCATTTTTGATATGATTCTCTCTATTTTTGGGATAAAAGATACTTTATTTACTGATTCTTTTAACTGATTTGGCGCCTGGATAGAAATTGTGAAGTTGAAGCATTACAGAATTTGATGTCAATGAATTGTTTACTTTGACTGAGGGATGTTGTTTGTTTGTTTGTTTTTTTCTCTAAAAATGTTTTCTTTGTGGGGTAATTTACTCTTTTGGTGCATCCTTAGTATTATTCGTTCTATGATAACCTGTATTTAGTGGAATGAGTCAGTAATGTGGCACCTGATGAAGTATAGCCTAGTATTCTTCTATCTCTTGTTCTTGGTGGACAACAGGACTCTTTCACGAGATGCTTCAAGTCAAATCCCCCAGAGCCCTGGAATTGGAACATATACTTGTTTCCTTTGTGGTGTATGGGAGTTGTTTTCAGATATGGGTTTCTGTTTCCATTAAGGTAGGTTTTGGCCTTTTCATACATTGCTAAGTTAGAAGTTTGTATATCTTTGGCTTTGTTCAGAGATTTCTCAGAAATTATATCTTCTTTGCTAAAATCTGTATGTGTTTCTCAAAAAACTACTCCTTTGAGTACATTATGTGACTCAGATTATTTTTTACTAGTCTTGTGTGTGAAATGAGAGCTTAAGCCAAATATTTGTGTTTTCTGCTCTTATTTAAGTAATGTGTCACTTAGCCTGTACAGAGCTACAGAAGTCTATGTGTCATTAAGTTGCCTGCATCTAAAGCACAAGAATGAATCGTCATAGCTACTGATCTTCATTATGGAATTTGCTTTATCTTGGACAGTTTACCAAATACTGACCCTACTCTTCTTTTCAAGTGAAAGTTATAAATTATTTGTCTACTGTTTTTGTGTGAGTGTAGTTTCATTTTTGATTTATGATTAACTGCAAGTAGTTGCATTGCATATCTTTTTGTTGCTTAATAATCTTGCCTGAAAAACCCAGTAGGCTGTTTCCAATGTTTTTTGCGCTCGAGGAGTAATGGCGAGAGATTGCATCTAGTGTATGGTCTACTTGTTGAAGTAATTTTAATCTTGCCTTTCTTACACATCTTGATGCATTCCATTGAACATGCAGGGTAATAGTGCTGACAATAGGGTGGATTGTATTTCTCTCATGCTATTTTCCTGTGCATTTCCTGTTAAAAGGGCAGGACAAGTTAAGAAAAAAATTAGAGGTATGATTGCTTAATTTTCTCTTTGAGCTAACTTTGACAATGTTTCTGTATCATCCATATTTTCCCGTAAAGTCTAGAAATATTTCTGGGTTTGCTCGATGTAAGCCTCAGAAGTTTATTTATCTTTTGTCTGTATCCCAAAACTCGAAATCAGACAAAATCATGATACACCGAGAACAATTATTCTAGGTCAAAGTTAGAACATCATATACCAGGGGAAAGATAAGAGTTGGAATTTAGAGATATACTGCTCTTATGGAAACGAAATGCTGTGAATTTTGAGTAAGATGAGTCAAATACACCATAGATTGACCTTTTATAACTGTCTCATGTTTTTTATTTGCTCTTCAGAGAGGGCTGGTGGAGTTGATTTGCAGTTTTTTCGTTGCATCATGGACTGGGGTTGTCAAATACCACGGCCCACGGCCCAGCATGCGGCCAAAGCAGGTGGGAATGTGTGTGTTAGTAAAATCATCTTTTTTTCTGTAGTTTGTTGATATGCTCATCTACAAAACTGGATGTGTAAAGATTTTCACAAACAAGCTGTGCAGGTTTTCGTGGCCAACCACACATCTATGATTGATTTCATTGTGTTGGAACAAATGACTGCATTTGCTGTGATTATGCAAAAGCATCCTGGATGGGTTGGTAAGTTTCTTTTATGATGCGTGGGACAGTGGCTGTTAACGCATTTCTTCAATGACTATTTTGTAATTTTTGAGTTAATTATTCATTCTCTGGAAGCTTCGGCGATGTTCTTGTACACCTTCATCTTTAGAGAATAAAAAAAACTTTTGGTGAAGTAATTAAATATTTTTAGGCATGTTTATGTGTTTGTGTGGAGTTGGATTAATTTTTCATACCATCATGTTAGCATTGGAGGAATGGAATTTTGGGTTGAAACCGCAGCCTTAGTGTTAGTGTTGTTTTCTTATGACGACCTAGTTGGTGGATTGAAAGGGTTTGAGAAAAAGTTTTTGCTTGTGTTCATGGAAGTCAATTAATTTGTTTGGTTAATTGCTAATGAAAAATTAGGTATGCTTTGATGGCTATAGTCTCACTTATTCAGTTGGAATTGGAATGAGTGTTAAATGAACCTTGTCTTGTACATTATTTTGCTGAAGTTATTGTGTTATCCCTGTCCAGGACTACTGCAGAGCACTATTTTGGAAAGTCTAGGATGTATCTGGTTCAACCGCTCCGAGTCCAAGGATCGCGAAATTGTTGCAAGAAAGTATGCTTACTATAAAGGGCTTAATTACTTCAAATTATATCGCTTTCCTTATCCTGAAATTTTGTTTATTTAATTGTTGGCAGGCTTAGAGAACATGTCCATGGTGCTGATAACAATCCTCTTCTTATTTTCCCGGAAGGAACTTGCGTGAATAACCACTACACTGTGATGTTTAAGAAGGTCTCCTTTTTCACATGCCAACTTACAGCTTATTGTATATGTTCCGAGTCTTTGTTTTCTGACAATGGATAGTTCCCTCGTCTCTTCCTTTCACATATTGGAGCCTGCTAAACGGTGACATTTAGTGATGCATGTGCTAGTTGTTCCCTGCCAAGTCATTCTGCTCTTGTTAACCATATTCGATTTTCAATATGGATTTTTGCAATTAAAAATTCCCGTTTTAGAAAATTGAATACATAAGCTGGTCACTGAGTAGATTTAAGTCAAAATTTGTCAAAATGCCACATCAATAGATTGATAGTGATTACACAATTGTTCATTTTACGTTTCATCATTATACAACCATTTTATATTCATCATTTTATCTAATTTTCCTTTGGTTAGGGTGCATTTGAACTTGGCTGCACTGTCTGTCCAATTGCAATCAAGTATAACAAGATTTTCGTTGATGCCTTCTGGAACAGCCGAAAGTAAGTTTTTGTCATCATGTGTTTCGTATGACAATAACAGCTGTTTCTTAAGTTCTTTTGATATGGCTTAAGTTGCTTCCGGTGGAATCCTTCTAGACCTGTGCTGAGAAGCTGTTGTTTCATCAATTAAAAACCCATTTGCAGGCAATCCTTCACAATGCACTTGTTGCAGCTTATGACATCCTGGGCTGTCGTCTGTGATGTATGGTACCTGGAACCTCAAAATTTGAAACCTGGGGAAACCCCAATTGAATTTGCTGAGAGGTACGTAATCATCACTGCATGACTGCTGGAGAGTGTTCTAAATCCTTATATTAGACGTGTCGTTTCTTTCAGGGTTAGGGACATTATATCTGTTCGAGCAGGACTTAAAAAGGTGCCGTGGGATGGTTATTTGAAGTATTCTCGCCCCAGCCCAAAGCACCGTGAGCGCAAGTAAGATCCTCATTCGCCAGATATCGTTTATTCGTTTCTATGATCTTCCACGAAGATTGACTACTCTTGTAATTACGTTTCTCCAAGAAATCACCAGATGTTTGATGTCTTTGCGCTCGCATCTTAAATTCATTCAGCTTGTGTAACTCTGTATCTATAGTAACTGCTTATGCATATGCAGCCTCCTGTCATCTGACTGCTATATATATACATTTGCAGGCAACAAAGCTTCGCGGAGTCAGTCCTGCGTCGCCTGGAAGAGAAATAGATTGGTCATTGAGACATAATTTTGTTGTTTATTGTGTTTGTTAGACCGAGGTTGTTAGCTGTTTTACACTCCGTAACATATTGATAAAAACGGATAGGATCCTCTTTTTTAAAATGGTGTTTCATCTCTTGTTTTATATTTTACATATATTTGCCTTAAGATTTTTACACTTAGCGTATATTCATTTATTAAAATAGGAGATGAAATACGGTTTGAAATCATGGATCTTGTGTGTGATATAAAGAGCATTTCATTTTATCAACCGAGTGAAATTCCCATTTTGGCGCCTTACTGGGGAGGAAAATTAGTGTGCGCATTGTAAGTTTGTCAGGATCTCATTAATATAACACCTTTGCTATTAATAATCTCTCACTTATTCTCACACGTGGCAGTGTAAAGGTCACGTTTTCTAAAGAAAGAACAATAAAGAAAATTTATTTTAAAGTTCATAACTATGATGCATGGACATGCGGACACGGATATAGAGATACGGAATATTTCAAAATTTTCGGACACAATATATTTTTGACACGGTTATTAAAAAATATATGATATTATATTATATATTTATAATTTATTAAATTAGAGCTTGTGATCGAGAAATAATAATATTCATCATTAAAACAACTATCTCTTAAAATTAAATACATGATTAAAATAAAAGGTATTCATCATCATTCAAATATCTAAATGCGAGTAAGTAAAAGAGTTAACATAAATTATAAAATACAATTGTCTAATAATCCAAATTTGTTATAATATCATTATGATGTTTTTCGACTTCGACTTCATCTACAAATAAAACAGACTCCAATTTTGGTTCGTCAAGGGAGAGATTTGCAATCTCTAGAATACTAAGATCATCCATGGACTCAAATGCATCCCCATCCACATCCCACATTTTCGTTTCACCTTGCATATATTTTGGAGTCTTTCTTGACAAAAGTCGAATATTACTATGCACCAAAGCCAACTTTTGAGCACGTTGTAGAGTGATTTAATTCCTTCTTATTGAGTGTATATATGCATAAATACTCCAATTTCTTTAACAATAAGAAGACGAAGAAACATGACCAAGTAACCTTATGGACATACTTTGAAAATTTGGAGTTGACGAGTCATGAACTAACTACCATTTAATAGTATCCATCTCCAATCTATCATGTAAAGAATATTCGTCAACAAAATCATCAAGGCATCCAAAGAACTTTGCAAGCTCAATGTTAACTTCCCGATGTGCTTCGTCATTAGGAAAAAGGCGTTTCAAACATATTTTTTGCATTTTAGAAATTTTTGGATCACTTTGGGGTAGAGAAAGTTTGGATGACGACTTTGTCATTCTTTTGTTGAACACTTGTCAAAATTAAAATAACCATTATAAGTATAACTTAAAAATAAGTTAAAATAAAATATTCAATATTATTGAAATATAAAGTTGATTAACTTGGGTTCAAAGAATGAATTAAGCAATGTAAATGAGTATTACTTTTGCTCCATCTATCCTCCAACAATTTGTACACAACACGCCATAAGTTTGAATCCTCATGATCATTTTTTTTTTTTCTCATGTTTACATATGGCTACTTTCATTTAGCATATCATAGTATCACACATTTCATAAATCAAACAAAGACAAGGCTTGTCTGTATCACATGCTCTAAGCATTTCATAAATAGGTTCTATTAAAGTAAGAATATAATCAACTGAACCCCACCACAAATCATCCAACAATTTCTCTTTCACAATTCTTGCTTTAGCAACATCATCATCACGATAACAAGACCATTGCTTACTAATAACCATAGTTTGCAGTTGTTTTTTTATGAGCTTAAATCGTTTCAACATAACTATGATAGAAGCAAAGTGAGTTTCAGCAACATCAAGTAATTTCAATTTTGAGAACTCATTGAACATGCCAAGCGTCATGGAATGATTCATAATAAAATTACAAATTATAGCAGTTGATCCAGCAATCTCAGTAATCCAATGGCGTTTTTCATATGTGATTTTATTTGCCTTCGTATTCTTTGCAGCACAAATATTTTTCAAAGTAAGATTAAGAGCATGCACAAAACATGGGAGTAAGTTTGTTCAACCAATAGCCCAGCAGCTTTACAAACAGGAGCATTATCAGTGATTATTTGAACTATATTAGAAACCCCAACCTCCACCATCACTTCTTTTATCAAATTCGAGATAAGCCATTTATGTTTGTATTCCCCCCCCCCCCCCCTCCCCCCCACAATTAACAGTTCGAATGAACATTGTGCCACCTTCATTTACAACCATAAAATTAATCAATGGTCTTCTTTGAGGATCTGTCCACCCATCACATACAAGAGTCACGCCTTTACTTTTCCATGTACTTTTAGGCTTTGTTTGGTTATAAGATTTTAGGAGGAAAGAAAAAGAAACTACAAGAATTTTAAAATTTTCTATTTTGTTTGGTTGTTAAAGAAAACAATAAGAAAATGATTTTTCTAAAGAATTGTCTTCCATTTTGTTTGGTTATTATTGTAAATTAAAGATAAATGTAAAAACACAAGCAAAAATAAAAAAATCCAAACAATCAATTAATTGCATGAAATATATCCAAACAATCAATTAGTTTGAATAAACAAAATGAGATGAGAGCTTGAAAAGTGAGAGAGTGCTAGAGAGAGTAACATAGATTTTCCTTCATTTTTCCTCACTTAATTGGAAGAAAAATTCTTTTTCTCAATTTATGTTGTATTTGCTTTCTATTTTTCTTTTCTTACCATTTTCTTTCTTTTTCCCTAATAACCAAATAATGAAAAATACTTTTTCTTCCTATTTTCTTTTCCTTTCCCCCCTAAAATCCTAAAACCAAACATAATGTTAGTACATTCAAGCAAATTCTCAACATTGGTTTTCTTTTTTTCTTTTTGCAACAAATTTGTCCTTAGAGCATTATAACTTGGTGGGACATAACCTGCAATGTAATTATTTGTAACAAAGGAGAAGGCTCTCATATAGTAAGGATTTCGAGTAAGGTTAAAAGGAAGGCCCCCTGAATAAAACATTCTTGCTATTTCACTATCCAATTGTTCTCTAGTTTGAACATTGAATGATTTTTCTAAGGCACTATCACCCCCAACTTTTGTTTTTTAAGGTTTATAACCTTCTTGTCTAAAAGATGAGGAGTTGATTGCATCTATATATACAAAATGAGAAGATGATTGGCTAGAACTTGAGATTGAGTGAGGCAAAGGAACCATTTTTGGTTGACCTCTCTCTCTTCTTTGAGTAGCTTTATCTTCTAATCTTTTCATTTGATTTATGTGACCGACAATTACTTTTGGACATCCTTTAATCCCACCTCCCACAATTTTAAGCAAATGTGCCTTCATTCTAGAATACGAGCCCCTATATGTTACCTTGCAAAAGTTACACATGAAAGGAACATTTCCACCCCTTCATTAGTTTTTCCTTGTTTTGTCACATACCTTCATAATAGGCGAATATCTTGAAATGAACATTCATCATCCTTGCTATGGCTTGCATTATCAGAATCCATGACTCAATGTTACAAGAAACCTATGATGAACAAGTTAAAAATATAAATTAATAGATGAGCATGATATTTGGTTAATAAGAAAGCACAAGCATAATTAGAAGTTTTTTTCGACTAAAGAATCGTGCTCAAATTTTATTAATTTCACAATTCTAATAGCCATGACACTATGCTCAAATTTATTAATTACAAAAATTTGATCATTAAAAGAATTGTGGATTTGTGATTTACAATTTATTAATTTAATGAACACAAATTGCAATTTAAAGTCATGAACATAAAGTATTACTTATTTTTAAGCAATTCAAACTTCAAAGTCAGTCAACTCAATTACTCCACTGTGATAGCCATTACTTATTTTAATTTTTAAGCAATTCAAATATGTTCACTGTAAGTGTAAGGCCATGTTTTACTAATTAACCAACTTATTTAATGAACTTATTTCAAAGTTAATGAACTAATTAACTGTAAGTTCACTATAAGCCACGTTTTACTAATTAGTAATTAACGAACTTATTTAAGTTGTGACCTTATTCACTGTAAGCCAATAATCACTATGCTTATCTTCTTCAATTCTTCTCCATAATCACAACTCCAAAGTTACACAGTAAAATCAACAGAAAAATCAAATAAAACTTTAGAATTAAAGTTCAAGAAAGTTCAAGATAGAACCCAAATACCAATTTCTTAATTAGGGTTGAATTTGGGGCTTCAAACTTTGAAATTTGAATCAATAAAAACAGCAGTAGTAGCATCTCCAAGCCGTCTTAAAGTTCGTAAGCATGAATTTTTGATTAGTGATTTATAGAGAAGAAGATATAGAGTGTGTACGTGAGAGAGAGAGAGACGAAGAAGATGGAGAGAGAGAAAAGAGTTGACGAAGTGACGATTAATTAGGTTATAACTTATAAGACTTAAGATTAAAAAAATTATTTATTATTTTCAATTTTTCCACTAAATGTTTTAAAATTTTAAAAAAGACTTCATCTAAACTTTGTAATACCCAAATGTGTCGGACACTGCACGAGGTCGTTTTTTGAAGTGTCCATGCATTATAGGTTCATAATCTAGAGATCTATGTAAGCATATCCATCAATATAAGTTAAAAAAAGCAACTAATGATCAAATTGGTAGAAACATAGTTGGAGGTATGTTTCTTTTTTATTTTAGGACTTATATGTTACGTTATGGATATTGTAATTGTTCTCTTTATTTATAATCCTATACTCAACATTGGGAGCTAAAATGATAGGGTAGAAACGCAAAGAAAATTCACAACGATAAAGTCGATGAGAGCTCCAATGAGGCTAACATTCCTTATGCATATTAATGGTTGGTTGATGATTGAGATAAGGAAAAGGAGGGTAAATTGCACTTAATGCATTAAATGGGGCTTAAAATTCTACATTTAATGCATAAATGTCAAATAATATCTTTCAAGGGAGAGCATTTATAGTTTCTGAAAGAGCATTTATAGTTCTTGGGACTGATTTGACAACTGCAGCATATCAGACCGTGGTTAGTGGCCACAACTATCTTTGCTTATTAAAGGTCCATAGTAGTCCTCTCAAGGGTTGGTGAGCATTACTGCCTTTCAGTGCTTGAAGGATTCCACACTTTCTGCCTTCGCCATAGGGCCATGTCCCTAGGAGGTTCCTTTTTCCTTTAGGAACTTTGCGACTAGCTTCAATTTCTAATCTTTCAAGGGTCTGGTAGACCCTCCTTCGAGCTTGTTTCCCTTAGACTTAACTCAGATGCCCATAGAGAACACCGCCCCCAAGTTAGGGGTGTTCATTCGATTTTAACTGAAGCAAACCGTGCGTTCAGTTAACCGCACTTTGTGGTTTTCCGATCAATGACCCAAAAATCGAACCGAACTTGCCTCGGTTCGGTTCGGTTAAAACCGAACCGGTTCGGTTCGATTTGGTTTTCGATTTTAACCGAAAACCAACTTAATTATTTTTTTTAAAAAAACCCATATTTTTAACACAACCCATGATTCCATGAACTCAATTTAATTAAATCTTGAAATAAAAGATGAAATACAATTTAAAATAGAGAATCCTTGTACGCATAAACGGTAGGGTAGCACAATATATATGTATACACACACACACACACACACATATATATAAACTAGGGATAGGCCTCTATAACAGAGTGAAGCGCAGGAATACGTTTAATGGTGTGTTTAGAGAAACCAGCTGCAGTTAAAATCTGCCCCCATTCATGTGAAGCCCTCTCTTTCCCTCGATTTGTGTGCGCCACCATTACCATGCCCAGAGCCAAATGAACATCTCTATATTTATTGTTGTTATCTTAAACCCCGTCCAAAACAGCTTCGACAATAATCACTTTTCCTGTGTCTTTTGGAATAGCTTCTTTGCAGTTTTTCAAAATCTTGATAATCCTCATCCCAGTCATGCAATACCCACTACCATTATCATTACAATCAATGTTTTAAAATCCGGACCGGTCATCGAACCGAAAAATCAATCGGATCAAGGATCATTGGTTCAACAGTTGGTCGAACCATGGTCGAACCGGTGATGTCATAATTATGTAATAAATAATAATTAATATATAAAATATGTTAAAATAAAAAAAATTAAGTCCACATAATGAAAATCTTCAAGTATAATATGAACTAAAATATTTTCAAATAACAATATATGCACTTAATTTTCTAAATTAAATTTGAACAGAAAGAAAACATAATTAATAAAATATATGTGAAAAAGGAAGTCATATGTAATTTTCACTATCAACAAAATTTGATGTACAAACTACTCATTTTTAAGAAAACATATAATTTTCTTTTATTTATTGTAAATCAATATGTAACTATTAAATAAAGAGTGAAAAAAAAAGAATTTAAGAATTTAAGGTTTCAATTAATTTAATTTATACACACATAATAATTAAATTATCACTTGAGTGTTGTTTTAGTGGCATATTTATTCTTTTTTCATGTGAGAGGTCATAGATTCAATCCTAATTTTTTAAAATTTGTTTGTATTTTCAAAAAATTTAAGAACTGACCGGTTTGCATGACCCGGTACCGGGTCAACCGGTGGTTATCACCGGTTTTGCAAAAGTAGAGCGGTTTTTGCACTCCACCGGTTTTATGGGATGGATCGAGCCGTTTTAAGAACCGGGAGACGGTTCAACTGGCCGGTCCAGGTTGGATTTCAAAACATTGATTACAATCATCAATTTTCTTGTCTTCGAAACATGATTAAATTATCAAAATCGAGATAATTTAACACTCACTCCTTATGTTATAAAAAACATCAGTTATCCCTCGAATTTCATTACCCTTAATGCTAATAATAAAGTTGTCCTTTATTTTATTATTATATAATTTTTTCAATCTTATTGTCTTAATATCGATATTTCTATAAATAAATTCTTTTTAATATTTTTTCTCTCATTCCAATATGTTATCTTAAAAGATAGAATCATCGTATTGATACAAAATGGTGCTACATAAGCACCATCTTTTCCTACACGCATCGATATACACCACGTGTATTGATGAACTGACGTGTAATGGACGGTTGAGATAAGAAGAGAAAATCTTCAAAAAAAATTCCATAACATAAGTTATTCTCTTTTCTTATCTCAATTGTGTATTGGACTCTTTTCTTATCCTAATTTTTCACCTATACACGTGACGTATGTAAATGAGTGAAAAAAAAAGATATAACGTTCTTTTATAGCAGATGATTCAAATTGTCTTTAACGATGCGTATAGGACATAAATGATTGAGTAGTACCATGAGGAGAGCAGCATCAGCATTTGGAACACACTCAAAAAACTCGCCTCCCACATGCTCCACACCCTGACAATGCGGAGCCGAGGACACTACGCGAGCAAGATCAAAGTTAATCCCTCGAATCCTAAAGCCTTCACCAAAGCACGCAGCGCCGCCGCCGCCGCCGCTGACGTCCACCAGAGAACCAATCCCTTCAAACGCTGCCGGATAGTTCTCCACCACCTCCGCCACGGCTACCTTGGCATGGCGCACCGTAGCATCGTTGAACAGCTTGTCATACAAAGGATCCGCCGCAGCATGCCGCCACAGGTCATGGCCGTGTGCCGCCTCGAAAGCACTGTTGGCGTTTGCACCTAAGACGAGCTTGCTGAGGCCATGCAAGGAGGCGACGGTCGGCTGCCCTGTAAGAGAACAAAAGAAGCCATGTTGGTCTTGGTTAAAAGGTGGGAAAAGGGGTGTTTGGGTGTAACTGTAAGCAAGTGATGATGATGATGATTCTTGATCTTGATCTTGATCGTCGGTTTTGATTTGTTTGAAGATCCCGTGGTGAGTCAAGAACCGCATGATGCGGTGGAGGGCTGGCAGCGGCACCTGACACTAGATCGCTGACAAGAGCTGAGCGTCATGGAGGCTGTGCCGCCGCCTGCAGCATGGTTTTCGAGGATATCAGGGATTCCGAGTTCGACGGCTCATTTTACAACTGCGAGTTCGGTGAATCCAAACACGTACTTCCATATATCCACACCAGCTGCTTCTTCTTCTTCTTCTTCTTCAGGGAATCGTGTTTTTGCAGCTTCCATTTTTTGTTGGGTGTAAATACGAATAGTGAAATATTAAAGAGAGGGTAATAATATTTCACAATGAAGATATTATAAACATTTTTCAAGGTTCATGCACTAGATACCTTAGATCATAATTTGGTGGACACCATACACTATTTATAGCAAAAAATAGTGATTAGTCATAGGCTCATATGTCATTTATCCTATGCTCCTTATCTAATTTGAAGGCATGTATCACTTTGAAGGCTGAGTCACCATCACATGCCACGACAAGAAAAACACTGATTATTGATTGCAAATTGTGACGCACTTTGCAACGGATTCAAAGTGTCGATATCGATCGCAAAGGCACGCTCACGCTAAAACATTAACATGGATGTAATCAAATTCCATGATTTCGACATTAAACGTACAATTTCAAAGTATGAGAAAAATCTTAATTTTCCTCTTATGGGCTGTATGTAAGTGAGAAGACCCAGTTCTCTTGGTGCACAAAAATTGAATATAAAAAGCAGAAACTCATTACAAGATTGAAGCTTAAACATTTGGTGACAAGCCACACTCACATAGTCCATCAATGAAGAAGATTGCTGCAGAATGTTCAGTCGAGATTTGCGATGACGGCATCCACGACTTCTTGGGTGGTGCTGTCTCCACCGAGATCTTTCGTCCGATGGACACCTTCTGCTATGACACGCTTCACTGCAGTTTCTAGTCGATCAGCGAATGAAGGGAACTGCAAGTGTCTTAGCATCATAGCCGAAGAAAGAAGCAAAGCAACAGGATTCGCCTTCTTTTGCTCAACTACTTTCTCGTTTCCTACATTACCCGCAGATGCACCTTGCTCGAAAATGGCATGATCAGCCCCCACATTCCCTGAAATACATCAAAGCCAGACCTATTGTTAATGAAAGCTCAGGTCACATGGGCTGAGCATGAATGTATAACACAATCGAAAAAGGAGTGCTCAGAAGCATTATTGTGACCTAAAATCGGATTAACATTCCTACTTATGACATGGCAACAAACATTATTTCGACTTTGACTGGGGATAAAAGTTCTCAAAAGTGTTCATGATATGTACCCCCAGGCATAAAACCAGTACCCCCAGCAATACCAGCAGCTGTGTTTGCGACCAGATTCCCGTAGAGATTAGGAGTCACCTGCAAAGTTAAAATTTGCTCATTCATAATGCGTAGGCAGAAGATAGAATAGAAAGTACTGGACAAAACTAATAGGAAGAGACCGTATGGCATCTAACCATGTAAAAGAAAACATATAGCACTTATCAAGCCTGCATTAGAGGGCATGATCTGACCCAAGACTTTAGGCATTTTAGATAAACAAACAAGCTAAGGTGAAAGATGAAAGGAAGGTGAAAGTAGTGGACAAAACTAATACGAAGAGACCATATTGGAGTCAATGTTGTTTATACTCCATGCTGTTAATTTGAATCAGTTTAAAAAGTAGAAAGGGCACAAGTTATGACAAATAACAAACAGGCTAGAGTACGATCAGCAAGACACAGTACACTCCCCATGAATTGAAAAACAGACAACAGTCCCTTACCATGACATCAAATTGCTCTGGCTTAGACACAAGTTGCATGGAACAGTTATCCACGATCATCTCATTGTACTGGATACTGGGGTACTTGCTAGCAACTTCACGGCAGGACTCCAAAAATAAACCATCTGCAAGTTTCATAATATTTGCTTTATGGACAGCAGTCACTTTCTTCCGGTTGTTGAGATAGGCATACTCAAAGGCATACTTGGCAATTCTTTCTGAACAGAATTTTGTTATCACCTACCGAATGGAATAAATTAGAAACAGAGTTGCCAAAAAAAAGAAAGCCCCAAATCTATATTCAATATCAAGCCCAAACCTGGACCCAATAAATCAGACAGAAAGCTACCCCAGGCTCAACCAACCTAAGACTTGAGAAACTACTAAGTATACAGTTATATTGATCTCAATCAAATATAGCAGAACCATAAAAATAACCACAGCAGAAATCACCAATAGATGTATCAGCCCAACGCATCGCAACTCAGCTCAATATTTCCATTTTCCTTCCTCGCTTCTCACACAACACACAACATTCTAATGAGATTACTGAGTTAATCTTTTGAACTTCATTTAGCTGTTTCTTTACTTTTTACATGCTCATGATAGCACCACATCACAGAACAAACAGCTAGCAAGCAGCACCAGTCAAGCTTCATGCGGCATAATAGAAAAAGTTCTCATTTAAATAATGCTTTAGCACTATATATAATGATAGTAACCCAAAGCCTAGACCAGAAGAGATAATGATCAGCAAGTAAGTTGTAGGTGATAAAAGATACTGTCAGGAGTAGATCATTTATATTTGACAAAGGATTGCTAGATTATATGACATTTGCAGGAAAATAACATTAACTGCAGTAAGCATTCGTATTGAGACCAAGGATCTAAGATTACATGATGAGCTGCAGAGAAGCCAAATCCCATTCTGCACGAGTACTCAAGCACAAAATCCGGAACTCCAATTTTTTTTCGTTCAAGCCCCTTGTTCCCACATAATATAACAGTTAACCAAGTTAGAATTTATCAATCCAACATATTCCAGAAATACTGGAATATGGAGGTGATGTTTCCAGAAATTATAACCAACCATGTTCTGCCGTCATTGTTAATCTAATATGCCCTGGCAACTATTAATTCCAAAATGCCTCACTTAATACTTGCATAAATGCACTGTTATAGACCATTATTTATCCCCACAAATTATGAAACACAAATAAAAAAGGCCATCAGAAAACAAAATTCAACACCAGCACACATCAAGAAAATAGATTCATGTCAAAAGAAATCAAAACACCTTCAGGCTTTCAACAACTCCTGGAACAACCTCATGCTCGAGGCCCGAGTACTCGCCCTCGGTGTTCTCCCGAATCACGACAATATCCACGTTATCGTGCCGCGTGGGGAGCCCCTGCAGATTAAAGCAATGCACGAGGGACGCATAAAGATCCAGCTCCTTCCTCAACATCACATTCAGCGAGCTCACACCTCCGCCCACCGGCGTCTTCAGTCCACCCTTCAAACAAACCTTATTCTTCTTAATCGACTCGATAACCTCCGGAGGCACGGTCTTCATATCACCATGGGCCTCGTACTTCTCAAAGTACACGGGCGCGTGCATAGCCTCCATCACCTGCTCCACGGCGCCCGTAACGAGCGGGCCGATGCCGTCGCCGGGTATCAGTGTGACGGCGCGTGGGGCGCCGTCGCCGGGTCTGGGCATGTAGGTTACGGATCGGATCGTGGTTGTGGATCCGCCGCCGGAGACGAGCCGCTTGAGAATCGGAAGTGCTCGCCTCGACATTTTTTGCCTGCGAATCACTGAGAATTGATTCTGGATTAGGGATTTGATTGTAATTAGCGTTAGATTCTGAGGTTTTTTTTTTTTTTTTTTTTTTGTTAGATATTCTGAGCCTTTCAAAAGGGCATATAATTGATACGCTGACGGTGAAACTGAATGAAGAGGAAGAAGAAAAGGAAAGCGGGTAAAGGGGAAGGTTTCTTTTTGTAGTGATGCCCTTTGGAATTTAGTATTATTCTATATTTGGTCCACTTTATTTTGGTCTTCGTTTTCAAGGGAAAGTTTTCCTTTTGCAGTGATGCCCTTTGTGTTTTGGTGTATTCTATTTTTAGACCTTTAGGAACAACTCACCACGCCTCAAAACATTTATGAGGGGTTTCGTTCATATTATATGGAACCCTTCAAACTTTATTTAAGGGTAGGTAGGTTGACTAATTTTGTGCAAATTGAAAAGGTTTTATCAATAAAATTTTCATTTGCTGATGCGGCTTAATTTTTGATAAATTTGAATTATAACTTGATTTGAGAATCATGTGATACAATCGAAGTGAACCTTTAATGGAGGTCTGTATTGGTTGTGGAGAGTTCGAGCATATATCCCAACACTAACCTCATAGGGGGTGCGGGGGGCGAAGGCCCCTACGGTATGGACTTTGATTTTTTAAACCATGTTTTTGGCTCATTTTTTCGGAATAATATATAAGTGAGGTTTAGAGTTTTGGAGTCAGATGAAAAATTGAATTGTATAAATATATTTTTATCATAGTAAAATTTGCAGTTATCATTATAATGAAATTTTCTTTATGTCTTACTGGCAAATGTAGGTTACTTTAACCAAATCATGTTCTTGTGTAGATTTTCTTTTATTTCTCATTTGTCTGAGATTGTGTGTGATTGTTGCTCTAAATTACAAATAATATTGGCAAGCAGAGTCATCTTAGCAAAATGTTTTTGGATTTTTACGACAAAAACATTTCATATGGAGTACTGGTGGATTTTGTTTTCCCCCTGAAGCAAATTTCGAATAACCTTAGATCGACAAAAGCCTCAAATATTTGCTTTTGCACCGAGGAAGTAGTCCCCAAAGAGTGCCCAGATTCATTGGGGGTGGGGACCTCTGTGGCTCTGTGCAAACAAAATATATGGTTATATCAATGCATAAGCTCACTTTCGGCCAGAAATAACAGACACTGATTCAATTCTTATGTTATATGACTACATCCATGGAATGTAAAGTACCAAGCAGGTTAAATTTCGGAAAAAATAAAATATAACAACATTTCCATAAGAATAACATCCGTGTTCAACTCTATAAGCGAAACATGTGTTTATACAGCACAATTCAGAGATGTTCGTTTGGCAATGTTGCGAAAAATCATTTCTTTTGCGCACCAGCAAAACATCCATGTCCACGAGAAAATCAACCGCCACCAGCTGAATCCAACTCCGGTGTGTTTCCAGTTTAAGCGCATGCTTGGGGTATGGTATACAGAGACAACACACAGTTGATACAAAGGAGTATGATAATGTATCCGCCTTAATGGGCTGGAGCAGTACCGCTGCTTCTGAGGCCAGTTTTCTGTCCCAGCAGTGCGAGCTGCTCTACAAACTCACCGCCTGTGAGAATCTCGGTGGTTCCATAAATGACGTGTTTGGCAGGTTGCTGGCGCTGAGCGAGCTCTTGTAAGCTCCCATATTCTACGTAATTTCCACCGCCGATCATGAAAACGATAGCTTCTTTAAATGGTCCTCTAAGATGGCTGCCACTTGAGCTTGAGGATGACTTTGGTGCACGGGGATCGAAAACAAGATAAGATTCGATATCAGGATTTGGTTTACCCTCCATTAAAGCATCGACTGTTCTAGTCAAAGCCAACTGATGGTCACCGGACAACAAATTTTTCACACCAGCAGTTACTGCACTGATTGACTGCCCATAGAGCTTTTCAGCCCAATCAACAATATTGCCCCTGCTAGCAGAATTAGCCGATGCCAAGGAAACATTCAATGCTTTTATTTTCTTCACATACTGAAATGCACTGGTATCAACCTCAGACTCTCTCAATGCTGCTTCCACCGCTTCAATGTCAGATGAAGGGATGCTTTCTGTAGAAATAAGATATATGATAGCAAACCTCAATTTGTCCATCTTGGTCCCTTTGCCCTTGAGCACACCAAGAAGTTCGTTACGATCAATCCCACCTTTGACCAACATGTCGCTTTCTTTTTTGGCATAAGAATCGAGGGACCTCTCCTTGATCTCACCCAACAATGCTGTGGCAATATTAGTGTGCTTATCAATCACTTGCTTCCGCTCTGTCAATTCAGGCAAAGAATTCACTGCATTCATCAAATACTTTGTGTTGCCCACTAAATCCGTCCCATCAAACTCAGCCCCAGCATCACCACCAGTACGCCTATTTACCTCCTCAACATCTTTCTTATACCTATTCAATTGTGTCTCAATTTCCACAGCCACTTCTGGGAACTCTAACGACCCATTTGCGGCCCAAAATGGGTCCAAGCGATCAAATTCATATGATTTCATCACACCTTTCTCCCCTTTCACGTTCAATCTATTCAGCCTCAAACCAAGCACATCATGAACAAGTGCCTTATACCTAAAGTCGTGTTGTATAGGGACAGAGAGCTCAAAATTCCGATCGAATAAACACAAAATTGGCCTCTGAAACGAGCTAGTAAAGTTCCCACCTTCAGTGAACAAATTGTTCTTCGCCAATAAATGGTCCCTCAATCTCTGATCCAACAAGGATGCCACCATCTCGGCTGGTCCACCACGAGGGCACCTAATAACTGGCACAACTGCAAGCGTGGCCAAAACACAGAACAACCCTCCCACAATCTTTTCTATTATTTCCTCAATCTCTTTATCTCCAGCAGAGGGATCATTTAACTGAACATAACAATTCTTATAGGCAAGCGAAAACAAGTTATCCTCTAGTGTTACAAATTCCAAATATTGGTCATGCACCTTGGAGATCCTCTGAATCGAATCTGAACTCATCGTTCCTGAAATAAAATAAAGGGCCATTCTAAATAATAGGCCTTGCTCTGGTTTCAACTCAAGCATCATGAACTAACAAACTATGTAGCCAATGTGTAAATTGTAGCATTTTTTATCACCCTTTAATCAGCATACCAAGCGCAATTCATTCACAGTCCAGTTCAATTCAATTTATAAGAGCACTGTAGACCCGAAAACAAGAAACCCATCTGATATACTTCTGAATCCATCCCATAATCAAATTAATGGAAGAAACTGCTGAATCCATGAGATTCAAAATGCCTCTAGTTCATGTTAAGTCTAATCAAGCTAAACAATTAACAAAAGCAAATAAAAAAAACGAAAAAATTCAAAAGAAATCTCACCGGTGGCAAGATCCTCGAGGAGTGACCTGGGAATGGAGGACGAGAAATTAAGATGGAAGGAGTCGTAGAGCGCTCTGGAGGCGTCGGAGATGACTCGCTGCACATTGGCCGGCGTGGGCTGGAGGAAGTAGACGGCGGGGACGTCGTGGACGGTGTTGCGATCCTTGTCGAGGAGGAAGTAGAGGGTGACGCCGTGCTTGCGCAAGTCCTTGACGTGGATCAACGGCGACAGTATGTCCTGGCAAAACCTGTCGTAGATCAGGATCTTGTAAACATCTTCGTTCGCCGTCCCGCCGGGGGCGCTCACCGCTTGGTTCAGATTCAGCATCCGGATTATGCATTCTGAAAAATCAATCAATCAATCAAGCAGTACTTTGATAAGATGAACATCAACAAGACTTTGAGATGGAGAAACGGAAGCTGAGATTTTACCTGTTTGCTTCTGACGGAGGTTTGAAGCCATTTCGGCGGCGGCGATTCTTCGATTGAACTGTTAAATCTTGGGGTCTGAGTGTGAATCAATGCGTATATCTGCTTAGATCTTATTGTTATCGCGCGCGCGTGTGTAACATAAACTGAAATGTGAAGACGACGATGAATTGGGAGATTTGTATCAACTCGTACCTGTTGCTTGCAATGTGGTACTTCAGATGGCTTGGGGAAATTGGAAAATGCAGGAAATTCTCGACCTCAATACTGCGTCGTTTCATTGTACTCCTGGCCAGAGATTTTACAGCCTACTCACCGCTAGGCCGACTAGGATGACGTGTCGGAACTCTATTGGTCATTTGTTTTTTCTTTGTAATAGAAACAAGCCAAGGACTCAAATGTCACTTTTATCCTCCGTACACACATGGCAAATTTTGATTAGCTACGGAGAACAAACGCATCGGAACCGAACCGTACTGGAATAAAAGTAAAACCGACCCTATTTCTTGCCACAAAAGCCATTTCGATTACAAAACCGTATATATATCCCCATTCAAAATTCTCTGTAAATTGCCTGCTGCAAATCTCAATAGCTTCACTTGCTTGCGCTGTTAATCTTTATTGGTCCAATCCAATTCATAATTTTAGGGTTTGGGTTTTTGATTGATTGATTGATTTGTCGATAATATCAATGGGTGGTGACAGTGAATCTAGTGCGATTCGAGGTGGGGCGGAGATGGCGAGCATCAACATTCGGTGTTCTAATGGCGCTAAATTATCGATCGAAACAAGCCTCGAGTCAACGGTGTGGGATTTCAAAGGTGTGTTGGCGCAGAAATGTGATGTGCCAGCTGAACAACAGCGTTTGATTTACAAAGGCCGGATCCTGAAGGATGATCAAACACTGGTTAGCTATGGTATGCTATTTTTCATTAAATTTTTTTTTTATATTTGTTGTCCGATCATTGTTATTATTATTATTTTTTTTATCATTGTCTCTGGTTGATCTGGTTATTTGGCATTAGTTTTGTGGGGATTGTCACAAATTCTGGCGAATGAAGGCCGGCACAGTATGTTTCAAATAATTGGAAAGGATGTTCAAGGAATATCTTTTAATAAGCTGTGAACTAGTTAAGAAATTAGATATTGTATTTGAGGACCAAATTATCATGAAAAATTGGGGGAAAAACGAATCAGATAAGGGATGATAGTGGGAATGTGTAAGTACATGGTAAGTTAACTCATTGTAGTGTAACGAAAGAAGTGGAATTTGTTTTCCTGGCCTGCCTATCTATACGGTCATAGCTTTGGAAAGCATGAAACTGGTGGAAAAACATAATTTTATTTCAAGGGATTTATTGACAACACAAAAATGGAAAGAGAATCAGATTATGGATAGTGGACTTGCGTTACTTATCATTGGATACGATGGCTAAGAAAATAATGGGCATGTTTAAGTTAGTTCATTGTGAACTATGTCTTTATGGTGTAGCAAAAGAAATGGAATTTGTTTAGCTGGCCACCTTTTAAGGGAGCTACGGTGATATTTAAATTGAATGATATGCTGGTATTTTGAATAATTGACATTTCTGTGTTGTCATATCATGTTGTATTTTTTACACCTTGCTATAGCATGCATCAAGTTCTGTGTTAATGTGATTGCTCTTTCATTGCATTGATATGAAATTTGGCATTCGCATCATGAATAGTGTGGACACATTATGCATCAAGAATTGATGCATAAAAATCTTTTCCGCTTCCAATCAGGGTGGGTTAAATTTTTTTTCTAGCTCGAGTATTTGCTTCTGCTATTTTCTAAATATAAATTGCATATATGTATATGACATTAAAGTATGGGAGCCTTTATGTAAATTTGGAAATTGTTTTATGATCTCATATATATATATATATATAAATATATTCATGGTCTCAAATTATTTGTCAATTTCATTACTTTCTAACTCGCAACTTCCTGTTCCCTGATAATGTTTGTTCTTTTCCTCTTCTAAATAGGTTTGCAGGCAGATCACACAGTTCATATGGTTCGTGGTTTTGCATCAGCTGCATCTCCTCCCTCTGCTGCCCCTGTAAGTGCTGGGAATGCTGACAGTATTCCTGTTGTTGCACAAGGTGGAGACCCCAATATAGGGGGTACTGGACCGGCTGGTGTAGGTGCATCCCTACAGCCAGGGCTTGGTTTAGGTCCATTTGGTGACACTGGTGTGTCGCAACTATTTGGCACTGGTCTTCCCGAGTTTGAACAGATGCAACAACAACTAACTCAGAACCCAAACATGATGAGAGAAATAATGAATACACCTGCAATTCAAAGCCTAATGAACAATCCTGAGATTATGCATAGCTTAATTATGAGTAACCCTCAGATGCGTGAGATAATTGACCGGAACCCTGAACTTGCTCACATTCTCAATGATCCTGGCATCCTCCGACAAACACTAGAAGCTGCAAGGAACCCCGAGCTGATGCGTGAAATGATGCGAAACACTGACAGGGCAATGAGCAATATTGAATCCTCTCCAGAAGGATTTAACATGCTTAGGCGCATGTATGAAAATGTCCAAGAACCCTTTCTGAATGCAACATCAATAGGTGGTGGTACGGCCACTGATGCAGGATCAAATCCATTCGCAGCTTTCTTGGGAAGTCAGGGTGATCGTCAAACCATAGATGGATCTAATCCTTCAACTACTGGATCTGAAATGAACACGGGAACCACTATTCCAAATGCCAATCCACTTCCTAACCCATGGAGTAATACTAGTAAGATTAGAATTCTTGATGTCACAATGCTATATTTGATTCATATGCTCAGACTAGTTATCTGATTGTATATTCTTTCAGTAATTTTTGTAGGACAGAATTGTGAGTTTTTATACTTTCTTTCATTTTCTTGTCCTGGGGTCTGCATCCTGACCCACAGAAATGTTCATATTGTTTTTTCCTTGCCTTTTACTTTTTTTTTTCCTAGTGAATGAACTACCCTAGTTTAGCTGGAGATTCATTCATTTCTTAACTGGTCGCAGTAGTCAGTTGTTTACTTATTCATGTAATCTTTTACTCGCGATATGGTCACTTTACTTTCTATACAAATCTCAATTTTCTTAACAAGCCAAGTTCTTGCAATTTTTCCCCGCTTGCTTGATTTAGAAAATCATATTAAATTCTTCTACTCTTTTTGGTTCTGAAATGTTTTTAATTGCTCCTTTTTTATTAATTCGTTCATTTGGTATTTGGAGGTTCTCAAACAAATAATGCTACAAGAACTAGCCCAACTGGCGATGCACGACTACCTTTTATTGCTGGATTAGGAGGGCTCGGTTTGCCTGAATTGGAGCGCACTGGCTTGCCAGATTCTTCTACATTCAATCAGTTATTGCAAAACCCAGCCGTGTCACAGATGATGCAGAGTTTGCTCTCCAACCCACAATACATGGAACAAGTACCAATTCCTTTGCCAATAGTATTTATAAAGTAGTATTGTTTACGATTTATATAATACTCAAATTACAACTTTATTGCAGATCATATCCCTAAATCCTCAACTTCGCAGCATGCTTGATATGAACCCTCAATTAAGAGAAATGACGCAAAACCCAGAAATTCTTCGAGAGCTGACCTCACCCGCTACTATGCAGGTATGAGCTTTCTTCTTATCCCTGTCAAAAGTTCTCTATAATAGGAGGTTTCTTCTAGGGATCTTTTTTTTTTTTCTTTGGAGGCGGGTGTCTGATAGCATCAAAGGTCACTTAAATCTCACCAAATTCTCTTTCAGTGAACCTCAGCTTGTTTTTTTATGTTGAATTGTTGTTACTGTGATTGTTTCAAAGAAATCTATCTTAATTTAACCTCAAACAGTCAAACTAGAACAAGATCAATCGGACATAAAATTCAGCTGTATCTTGAGGTGTGGGAGTTTATTCATACACACGAATATTTTACTAGGCGGATACATATAATATGTTGTACCATATACAAAGATAAAAATAGCATCTAATGAATAAGATCTCGCACGAACCATTTTGTAAGTAGTAGGATACATTAGTGATATGCATCAGAAGTATTTGCCATAATTGATTATCTCAGTTTTTCATTCTAGTTACAGTAATAGCACCGCCTTCATTCATGTTAACAGATTAGCAATCATCGTATTTGCCATAGTTGATTATCTCAATTTTTCATTCTAGTTATATAATAACACCACCTGCATTCATGTTAAAAGATTAGCAATCGTCGTAAGTTTGGGACTAATATGGAATTAATGGTTTCAGTTGCATGTTCCACAACCTCTGAAATATTTGGTCGATTCAGGACATTTTTGAATCAGTGTTTCATGTTGACAAATGACACATTTAGGACTTGATTCAATGTTGATATTTCATTCTTCATAAGATGAATTCATCGAGTGGATATGACATTTAGTTTTCAGTTGTTTCCTTATTCCTTGTCTTACTAACTTACTTACATCTTGTAAGACTGTGTATACTTACAACCCTTTTTCTAACAAACTTCTCAATTTTGTACTCTCAGCAAATGATAGCTTTGCAGCAGCAACTGTCTCAACTTAGTCGGCAGCAATCAACCATGTGAGTTTGAAATTATTCTTTGAGCCTAATATTGTAAATTGGTCTCGTATCGCTTAGCTAAATTTGTTTACTTAATAATGTTGTGGATACCAGCTTGCCATGAATGCAAGATCCTGTGATGCTCTAAGAGATCTGAAACTTTTTTCTTTATACTGGTGTGCAAATCTTTTTAACTCTCGACTTCATTAATTACAGCTGAGGTGTATGCATATCTTCTGTTGATGTGGTAATCACTTTTTACTCAGCTTTCAAATAACTAGAACTTCTCGTTTGTGTATATCTTTGAAGAATATTAAACTAAGCAGCAATTGGTTTGAGTCATCTAGAATCACATTGGTGTCTATTCCTTCATGTTTGTTCTTAAATCTAATGCATTTACTGCATGGATTTAGTATAAACTTGGTGGACCTTTTGAGACTAGTCGTGTAGGTCGGTAACTTTTATTAGTTAGCTCAACACTTTGTATGCTGATTGTTATTTTATGCATCTTATGACCCTGTGCCTTAATCTGTTTTGCAGGGAAGGTGGTCAGACTGGTCAGGATAGAGGTATAAAGCAAAATAAATGGGGAATCAACTAATCAACACAAAACCTGGGAATCAGAAAATTTTATTGGCAAAACAGATGATCGTTTCTTGTCATTTTGAATCCACGTCGTCTCATCCTATGACTTCCTTTTGATCTTTTTGCTAAATGCAGGTAACGAAAACAACATCGGTTTGGACTTGCTGATGAATATGTTTGGTAGACTTGGGGCAGGCAGTTTGAATGTTACAAACACCCCCAATGGTGGCAACTCTCACTAATTCTTTCGTTGATCTGCAGTATTTTTTCTCACATTTTCTCTCGTTTCGCTCTTTTGCTAACGTCAACCACACCTTTTGCTTTTAGTGCCCCCGGAAGAACTATACGCAACTCAGCTATCACAGCTTCAAGAGATGGGTTTCTTTGATACACAAGCGAATATCAGAGCACTCCGAGCTACATTAGGAAATGTTCATGCAGCTGTTGAACGACTCTTGAGAAACTCCGGCCAATAATACCGGAACTCTTCTACAATATCTTTTTGGGTTACGGAGAACTGTAAAACAAAGTCATCAAGTCCTTCACGTGTAATACTACATTGGAGCGCCTTTTGGCCTTTAGATTTGAGGCGTGAGAATAAAGAGAGCACTCTCTTTTATGTTAGGGTTGCAAACTTGCTGATGAAGGTTTATTCGTTACGCCCACTTCACGCACCGACCTATGTGTTGTGTATATACGAATCTCAAGTATATATTTGTTGAAATATTTTATTTATGTTGCACTTGAGATAGTACATACGGTGTCTCGTCGCTCGCACAGTTATGTATTCTGTTCTGATACTATTCAGAGATGGATCAAATTTAAAGTGTAAGGAATTGTGTATAGAGGTACATTTTGGATGGAGATGAAAAATAAAGGCAAGAACCTGGTACATGCCCGTTTTAGTGAATTAAGTTGGCTTGTGTTGTTTGGTAAGATTAGCTTTGTTATAACAGTTATTCTTGATGACAACTTCATAGAAGCTAAAAGGAAGGACATCCAATGGAATGTGACTAGAATCTACTAGAAGCTTAGCAAATAGCAATGGTGAAAACAAGACAATGTAAGACTAGTTTAACAACATGGCATGACTTGTTTGGAGACACTTGTCGGAAAAAAAACAGTCATATAGAACTCATGTAACAAAGATAATATAAGACTAATGTAGCAACATGGTTAGATTTGTTTTTCTTGGATATGTGTATGAAAAGATAATAATTCGAAATAAGTGGAACAACAAGACAATATGAGACGAATGTAACAACGTGGTAGGATTTGTTTTGTGGACACGTGTATGAAAAGATAATAGTGTGAAATAAGTAGAACAACGTCGTAAAAGGGAACAATATAAGACAAGAGTAATAATGTGGTAAAACTTACTCATAAACACGTGTTTTGTATCATACAAAAGGGAGCGTATAATAATAGCATGACAACATGGTAATAGGACCAAATTGGCGTATATAAATGGCTTCACAAACACAAATATTTAAAAGATTAGAGATGACTATTTAAATTTTGAAGGGTAAAAATGATTGTCAAGAATTAAAATAGTAATTTTATTTGGCATTATATTAGAGATTTTTTGATAAAGATACACCACCTTTAAAGGCGTGGAAAGTGTAATGTCAGGGTTCGAATCCCAACAATTTGCGTGTGTGGGATAGTGTGTCGTGTGATTATATAACACACACACACACACACACACACAGAGCAACAACAACAACAAGAAGTAAGTCGCAATTGCCACTAGCATCAATAATTCCAACTACAGTGAGACGAAGAACACGCTTTTTCCCCGGGGGCTGGCAGTTATATTAAAAGTGAATCCGATGCGAACAATTTAATACTCTTCACTTTTCTCCAACTTTTAGTTATTACCACCTTAACTCCCTCAAACACAGATTGCTCTCTGCCTTTTTCTCACCATCTCGCTTCACAAATTCTCAGACAAAGGTAATGCTTTTACGGTCCTAAACCTTCCTTTTAAGTTCCACTCTCAAATTTCAATGTATTTTTGTTTATTCGCTTTGGGTTAAGTATAAATTTACAAGCTACCCATGTACCAATGATGGTGATCAAGGCCCGAATTCTTGACGGGCTCTGTGAATTTCATCCACTCCCTTCTTGAATCGCATTTAATCACGTGGTTTTTGGGTGCTTTTTCTTTCTTTGCTTATGGGTTTGCCTTTTGTTAAAAAAAAATTCTGTCTGTGGTTCTGTGAATGGTGGATAGGGTGATTGGTGGTGAGGTCTTGCTAGCATTCTATGGGATGATTTCCCCGTTTTGATGCTTTCTTGGATGTTGATATTGATGAATGTCGAGCAAGTCTTCTTGTTTCTTTCTTTTTTTGCTGATTATTTTTTGTTTCTATATGTTGAATTGATTGAATTTTATGGAGGATTCTTGATTAGATTTAGCTATTGGATCAATGCAGTGGAGAGAAGCTCCAGAAATTATAATAACCATGTGGGTTCTCAAGTATGTTGTGTAATTATCCGAGTTTTGTTTTGATGGTTGGTATCATCTGAAGATGATGTTAATTGTTCGAATTCTGTTTTGATGGGTGATACCATTTGAAGATGGTGACCTGAAATTTGTCCAGAAAGGGGAAAATAAGCTTTTAGTGGAGTAATGAAGCGTAATTAGTCGGTATATCATGGGCGTGCTTCTGCGGGAGAAAAATAACATATTGTTACACAGTTAAACGAAACTGACTATGTCCGGAAAAGGGCAATGTGGTTTATTTACTTATTATTGCCTTATGAACGAACCCTTTATATTCAATGCCACTCTAGATATGACTTCAAATATTAAAATATCTTCTCTCTCTTCTTCATTGCACTTGTTTCTGTTTCCAAAGGATCATCATTATTTCCTGATGCCATTAGCTTTGGGAGCACCCATTTGGTTTGTTCTAATTTAGTTCCACTACAGCAAATTTCTTGTCCAGTGTTGTTTCATGGGACAAAGTCACTTGTTTTTGTTCAAATGGATATGCCCTTAGGTAAATACCAGGAGAACACTATGAGACACCATAGTTAGTTTTCTTCGTTTTTAACTTTTTGGGCCGGAGAATAACTTTCTTGATAGTTGGATGATCTGTAAGTCCTGTTCATATGAAGACTGATTAAACATTGGCATTCAGATAGATGTTCCATTTTTGGATAATTGACGTCCTCCATGTCTGTCCTGTGGCTCTCATTCATTTTCTTTCCCATTTCCTTGAATATCTTTGATTCAGGCTTTAGTTCTTTGTATTTTCTTTTCAGGATTAGATCCTTTAACTGATAAGATTATACGTCAGATGGTTGAACAAACAAAAGATTCTACTTTTACTGAATACGGGCTTGCTCATGGTGAATCTAGTTTCTTGAATTCTGATAAGCAGCTCCCAGTGTCCACAACTGCAAAGAAATCAGCATTGCAGGATTCACATAATGAAAACTCGATGACATTATTGAAATCTATTGGAAATCCTCCTAAAGTTAATGCTAGCGGCGGGCATATAGTCTATGTTCGCAGAAAACAAGAAACAGAATTAGCAAAGAGCCAGGTTTGTGAAACTAAAAGTGGTGCTATTGATTGTGCTCGTTTAAGGAAACCTACAGAGCAGGACGAGGGAACTCAACAGGGTGCTGAGATGAATGAGCCTGTGATTTGTATATCAGATGTACCTCCAATCGAGAGGCCATCTTCCCCAAGTTTCTCATCTACAAGACGTTCGGTTTCTCCTTCTCTTGGTGCTACTGGTAATATCTCAGATCCTTCAGCAGATGATCCAATACCGGCAAATATAAAGCTTTGGGAAGAACGATATCGCCAGTTGCAGAATTTGTTGAAAGCATTGGACCAATCAAATCAATATGATTATGTTCAGAGTATGCCCCTTCCTTTTGTGGAATCAACTTACTCTTGCTATTTTATGATTTTATATTTTGGGTACCGACTTTCTTGTTTTAATTTGTTCAGTGCTTCGATCCCTTTCCCCTGTCGAACTTAGTCAGCATGCTTTAGAACTTGAGAGAAGGTCGATTAAGCTCTCATTGGAGGAAGGTAATCTATACAATCCATTTGGGAATCTTTAATATGTTTTTGTGGTGCAACTTGGTTCCACTATTGCGTTTCTATATCATTGCATGTATTTGTTTCTTATTCGATAATCTCCATTAATTGTGGCAAAGTGAACACAGGAATCTTCCTAGAATTACTTCTGTGCATAGATGTTTCGTGCTGGCCTTTCAAATCATTGATTGAATGTGAAGATATACCTACTATTCTGATAACAGTATGACTCTTGGTGGGAAATACCTGTTTTAAGATGATAGGAGAGGAAAAAGTAAAGCAACAACAGAGAGAGAGAGGGAGAGAGAGTATGCAGGATTGCAATGCCGTATGCCAGCAAGTGCTAAAGGGACATATGCATGATTTTCTCAAATTAACTTTACTGATCTGGTAAAAGGTCATTCATCCTAATGATGGCATTGATAATCTCGTAAGGCCATGGCCGCTTAGTTTGATGGGTTGGACACTGGAATGATTATTTGAACGGATAATAAAAAATGTTTCAATTAGTTAATTTATAGCTAATCATATTTAGTTAGATGTTTTGAGATATATAAATCCTATAATGCTATATTGACGTTAGATTTAGTAAACTTTACTATTTAAAATTGTTGAGTATGTTTTTGCCTAAAATAGCGTTTGGTCTATATATATCGCAATCTTGATTATTGTCATATATATCCCTACATCTTGGGTTGGATATTCATCCAATTTTTTTGCAATCTCGTACCGGGCGTGTCCGGCTCACAGACCTTCATCATTGTAACATGTGTGATACAAGTGAACATGGCCTAATATAGCCAACTGCAAGCATTTATCATAAACGAGTAGGAACATACGTTAATGGCCTCCTCGTTTCAGGATTCCTTATCTTGAAGCTAGAACATTTTGAGGATATTGCCATACTGTCTTCAAGTGAAACATCCTTAACCTTAGAGTAGACTCCTAAATGTTTGCTCAAATTATTACCTTATCCACTATCAAACTCCTCGTGGTCCTGTGTAATGATAAATATGGTAATGCACGTCTTTAAATGCGAAGAAAGTGCTATGAGATCTTCGTCACTTCCTTGCATTCATGCGGTCTTGTTTTACGCTGATTGTTAAATGTCTGATACAGTCATACATCTCGTATATATGCGATTGTGATGGTATTTTAACTTTCCATTCTCTGCATCCACTTGATGAGCAAAATATGCAGTGCTACGAATATATTTCATCTGTTGATTTATATGTTTCGGTTTTTTTGGCGCATGGTTCAGCTAGAGAGCTGCAACGAGTTGGCTTCTTCGATGCAGTCGGTAAATATCCAAAGAATGTGGGAGCAGCCGGTGCCGAAAAAGAGCAGACACACAAGTGATCAATTAAGATACGGTACTTGCGCAGTGGAGCAGCGATATTTGTTCGTACTGTAGCATCAATGTATGTAGCGTATATCTGTAATATATTCATTTGCATGGTTGGGATTAACTATATTGCTGACCATGAGCACTGTTAAGATCAGGCAGTAATGATGTACAAATATACATTCAGTTTCAGGCATCTGTGATCGATGTACAAATGTATACCTTGTTGCTCTGTGTGTGTGTGTGTGTGTGTTTTCAATTGAATTAATGTCTAGCTACATGCATGTTAGCTTTGCCTCTCTTTTTTTTTTTATATATTTGTGTTATTGTGGAGGCAATTATACTATCCAATTATAATAGATTGTGTTATACAAAGTATATAATGCAGGGCAAGTGCAGAGGTGGAGGGTTAAAATATATTGAGGAAAAAAAAAAGGTTATGATATGAGTAAAGAAATTAGACTTTTCATGTTACAGGACATGTAACGGGCTTGGTCGGATCCAATTAACTAATTATGTAGCAAGTGTTAGTATACATATCCTCCCTAAATTGTACACTGATCGTATAATAAATAATGTAAAATGCTTGCTACGTAGTTAGTTCTAATGTGGCTAAACTTGGTGCACGTATGGTCGAATTCAATCAATCATGTAGCAAGTGTTAATACACTTGTCATTTGATTGGTCATTTTTCCTAAATTGTATATCAAGCACATGATAAGAATAAAATACTCTCTACATAAAATACTTTCTACATAATTAATTTTGATGTAATCGAACTCAATACGGGCAAGAACTTCCCAGTACGGAGCAGTGGCCCATATGTAAAACATTAGTAAAATGAATATTTCTCTATCAAAGGAAGCCCTCATTAATTTTTCCTCAATAAATGCGCACACACACACACACACATATATATATATATATTGAAATGTACATGGTGGGATTTTTCGTAGGTGCTTAAGCAATTTGGGCACGTGCAATCATATATTTTCCCAATATCTTAAAGTGAACAGATTAGATTTTATATAAAAAAGTGAAGGGAAAAAGAAAAAAGAAAGTGGATTGAAGAGAAGAAAAGGAGGAGAAAATTGGGGAATGGGATAGACCCTGATAACTGAAAAACATAACTACCTCTGCAAACTGCAAACCCTCTCTCTCTCCTCTCTCTCTCTCTGGAAAACATAACTGCTCCTCCATGACACATTTGGAGTGAGTGCGCCGTCCTTACTACATAAGTGACCACCCCACCATCTCTTACAACTTTTTTTTTGATTTACTAATGGAGACGAACAACCTCAACAACTGTCTTTCCTCCGATTTCCACCACCCTTTCACGCTCACGTCGCCGCCCTCCGGAGAAACCAGCGCCGCCCACCAAAACCCTAGAAAGAAGCGCACCAAGTTCACCAGAACCGACGCTCTTCACGACAGCCGGGGCGCCGCCCCCTCCAAGCCCACCAAGCCCGCCAGGAGGCCGGACCCCGCCGCCCCCAAGATCACCCGGCCATGCACCGAGTGCGGCAAGAAGTTCTGGTCGTGGAAGGCCCTCTTTGGCCACATGCGCTGCCACCCGGAGCGCCAGTGGCGGGGGATCAACCCGCCGCCTAACCTCCGCCGCCCGGAGACGGCGGAGGAGGAGTATTCCTCGTCCCTGACGGAGGAGGATCACGAGGCGGCGACATGGCTGCTCATGCTAGCCAACGGCCCCGCCGCCGCCTCGGATCAGTCCCCGTCCCTCACCACCGTCAACCAGGGCACGCCGGAATATTCCGATTCCGTCAGGGAGGCCGACGTCGACGGGGTAGGCCCCAGTTCCTGCGGGCGGTTCGAGTGCTCGAGTTGCAAGAAAGTGTTCGGTTCCCACCAGGCTCTCGGGGGCCACAGGGCAAGCCACAAGAACGTCAAGGGCTGTTATGCAATTACCAAGAATATCGACGGCGGCGGCGGGGGCGGAGAGGAAGAAGACGGAGGGTTCCATTGGCCGGAGAAGGCGGCGGAGGATAGTAACGGTGGCGGCGGCGGGGGGCGCAAATGCGGCATTTGTTTAAGGGTTTTCTCAAGTGGGCAGGCCTTGGGCGGCCACATGAGGTGCCATTGGCCGCCGGAAAAGGCGGCGGAGGACGAGGATATTCTTGATCGGCCACCGCCGTCTAGGGTTTGTGCGTTTGATTTGAATTTGGCGGCCACAAATGACGATGCTTCTTCTGAGTACGTGGGTTTGGATTTAAGGTTAGGGCTTTGAACAGGTTTATGTTCGATATAGAGTCCTAATGTTTTTTTACTAGTTACTAAGCGGTACGTAGTAGATTCATGTGTTTAGACAATTTCATAGTATGTTGTTCGAGTATAGTGTGTGTTGTGTGTGAACTTGGTAAGGATGATGATTGTTGTTGCTCCCTAAATTTGGGAGTTGAAAACATTTCATTTACTCTTGTATCATCTAGATTTTGATTGATATTCAAGAACCAAATTGACTACACTTTTAGTTACGATGAATTAAATGATTTGTCAAGTTTATGATTGAATTAAATTGGGGATTAATGCTAATTAGTAATAATAATTAACTTCATATTCACATATACTCCATTAATATTTGATCATTTTGTACCCAAATTAATGAACTTCTTGAAGATTTGCGCAGTGAAATTAAATTATTTGACTCAAGCTTCACCAAAATAAATTCTCTTGGCTAAAAGTTACATTTACAATATCTTATAATTAGATAGCATTGTTATTTCAACAATTTTATTTGCAAGACTATATATATCGTCATTTCTTACAGAGATGACCATTTTTGTTGTGTGTGAACTTGAACTCAAATGTATTCTTAATTTAATTTGTTAACATTGAGCAATGTAAATATATGTATAATGTGCTTGTATACTCGAATAACTATTTTTGATGTATTTGTTATCCATCTTTGCCCTCTTCTCGACAATGCTTTTGTTTATTCTATCTTCGATTTTATACGTAACATATTATTTCTTCTATCTCCTTCTCAATTTATTTTTCTCTGTATAGCTTTTTCTTCAACCATGCTTACTTTAATGAATCGGATAAAATTGATGCAAATAAGTACTTTGTGAATTATATATGCGTGCATGTGCGCGTGTATATATATATATATATATATATATATATATATATATATTGCATAGAATTAAGGAAAAAATTTGCTAATTGTTATAGTTATTAGTCTAATAGAGAGTGAATGGTGTATAAAGTTTCTATTTTCAAGTCTTTCTTAATATTTTGGTTCCTCTATTTCATATTAACGATGATCAATTAGAAAACCTTCATTTCATACTGCGCCATTAGCTATGTATCGAATTGCGTTCAAATTCATTAAAAGAAATGGCAATGTAAAAAATATAAATTACTCATGTTATTATCTATATTAATCTTTTCGTTATTATTTGGTGAACAAAATAAACTCAGGCAAAGGTTATACATAATTAGTGGCATTAGCAATCTTCTAATTGTATGAATGTGTTTTTTTTCTAATTTATTTATTAAATTGATAATTAGTTCAAAGTGAAATAATTTGAAATAAGATAAAATTATATAATTAAAATAAATAAATAAAAAAAGAGAAGTGGAACAAACATTTAATGAAACGCATGAACAAATTAAAAATAGAATACAATTTAATTATGTATCAAATTTTAATGGTATAAAATTAAAAATATTTATTGAGTTTCTTATATAAATATATATAATTTTATTAATTTAAGATAAAGGAAAAACTAATTCAAAATAATATATGATTATATAATTAAAATCATAGATAAGAAAGCGAAATTAAGTAACCAAGGTTGAGAATGAGTAGAGAGATGAGAAGAGAAAAAAAAAATAGGAGATAGAGGAGAAGAGCAAAAGAGAACAAGAAATACTAATTAAAGATCTAAAAAAATATAGATAATTATTAAAAAGACTCTCTTTAATTATATACTCTATATATATATATGTATATATATAATTCAAATTTTTTAAAACTATCCAAATAAGTACATATGTGGATAGTCTCATTAATTTAGTTTCATTTTGCCGGCATGTATGAAATTCAAATACTATTTATATGAATTTAAATAAATATATTTGTGATTTGTGTTTATCCAAAAAATCCAACAATTATCAGGTATTGAAAATACGATGGATTAAAATTTAATTCAAATAATAAAATTAATATTGTATTTACAATATTTATCTTTTACTTTAATAATAATTAAAATTTTTGATCCTACATAAATTTTTTAAAAACTTTATTTTTTTAGTTATACAAAAATTAATATTGAGATCAAACATATCGTACTATTATATAAGTTTTAAATATATTTGATGCGGGTCGGATTTGGTTCTGGTCGACTCCGGTCGAGTCCTCTGGTTGGCTCGGTGTATGCTGTTGTTCGAAGGGAAAGATATCCTGCAAAAAGGGAATGGCAACGTGAGCTAGCCGAGAGGGGTCTCGGCTAAGACCCTCCGATGCTTAAGTCAGCGGATCGATTTTGGAGATATTTTAGCGAAGTAAGGGCGTAAGGTGTAATAAATGCGTGCTTCTTACCATAAATGAGGGGGTATTTATACCATGTCCAAGTAGACCGGGTCCCGTGGGCCCCTCAAGCCAGGCGGGTTGTTGAGGACCGACGTGGGCGTCTAGTAGGCCAAGGGGTAGGGTCCATAGGCTATAGCTGGCGCCTCATTAATGAGGTATGGGATTAGGTGGTGCCCCATACCCGGACTGACGGGGCATTAAATGCCAGCAGGGAGCCGTTGGACCGGGTATGGCCCCGGTCGAGGACATAGTCGACCGGGAAAACCGACGGGCGATCCTGGCGGTACCCATCAGCTAACGGGTTCGACTGAGAGGAGAGCGGCATCGAGTGATCGGCCATGAGCGAGTCGGTTGAAGGTCCGAGGGGATAGCAATTCAAAGGCCGTCTGGAGGGAGGGATCGGATTCCCGGTCGGAATAATGCCACGTCAATATTTATTTATCGATTTATAATATAAAAAAAAGGTTATTTGTTTTTATCAAATTATTTTTTATGATAGAAATTTATAAAAAATATGTACATAAAACTAGTAATAATATAAATATAGATGCAGATATAAATATAGATATACAGCGGCATATCAAAGATTTGATTTCCATAGGTACAACTGTGGAGTGTGGCGCTACTTCCACATTGCTTGTGGCTGGCTAGTTGTTGGAGGGATTTCAAAGGTTGACCTTTTATTCCACTATTGATAATTAATTATGGTTTATGTATATGAATAAATGAGATCGATAGATGATTTTCATATATACTTGTGCCCACATCAGATATATGTTTGGATATAATTAACGGAAAATTATAACCACCCCCCTTCAATTTACGTGAGATTACAAATAACCTTCTTTTGTATCAAAAATTACGAATAGTTCTTTGATATTTGTCGTCATTTAACGAAAAAAAATTCTAGTTTAGCAATGACTTTCAAAATTATCAATAATGTACATACATTATAGTAGTCATCCAGCCACCAAGAGATACTTTTCATCAAACTTGACAAAATCCTTCAATCAATTTTATGATTTCGCTAATTTTAGTGAAATAATTTTATTTTACACCACAACAATCACTATCGAATATCATCATATGATTCGACACTGCCGCTATTTGTTTATATATATAAGTTGACTTCATATATAGTTTCTGTATCTTGAACTTGTTACAAATTTTCATCTTGAAAACCTATCAAAAACGCAAAAAATACAACTCGATATTACTTCTCACCTTGATGAAGGATGAATTTTGTTAAACTTATACATACCTTAAGAGAGAATTATCCATTATTTCATATAAACATAGGAAAGGTGTATGTAATTGTCCCTATAGCAATTAGCATGAGCCACATGAGTCATTTATTTATTTCATAATATATGTTCCTAAACTATAGTTCATGCATGTTGGCGCGGTATTACATCACATCGAAACATTAAGAAAAATTTGAATTTCTTATAAGTTTGACCTAACTTAAGTGCATTTATTGGATATTTCTCCTAGATAAGTTGTTCATAGTTCAATTTAAAGATGCATTTAGTGGGTTTGAAAGCAAATATCACATCCAACGAACTCCGAAACTTGTGGCGTGACACGCCACAGACAATTTCCCCCATATATATATGTTTTGTTTCCTCTTAATTATTCGTGCTCAACCTTGTAATGAACTTACAATTTATATTTACTTAGATTAAAATATTGTCGTACTAGCTAAAATACAATACGTGTGTGTGTGTATATATATGACATTTGTGTGGAATGCACATAATGCAGGCACCATTGTTATTTAATAATACCTTCATACGGATCCTAAGAGATTGATCAGAATATACGCTCCTTTAATTTTTACACAACATAAGAAAATTAAATTAATGCAGATGTTGTCACAACATAAGCTTCCACTTGAATGTGTACAACGTTAATTAATTAATCAACTTAATTAAGTTATTAATTTTTGCAGTCACAAACAAGACTAGGTATCATTCAATAATTAGTTTAAACTAATCCAATATTGTTAAATTAATTGTTCATTTCCAATCGCATAAACTTGTTCCTTGTGTGTTGTCAAGAAAATCGATTGTGACCGTTTAACTCATATATTATCGAGACTCACCAATGTGATCATTCCATTTTTCACTATTGATGAACCACTTTATATTAATATCAATTTGAAGATATAATTAAACCTCGTAATTATTTTAATGTTTAGATGATCGATTTGCTCGAATTAATTAAGACGACTATGATCTTTAATCAACACTATAATAGGAAAAGGAGAAAAAGAGAAAAAGAAAATTAATTAGTGATATAGACTATAGTGTATATAATTAAATGATAAAACAATTTATTTTGTCACACTAGAAAATATCACAAGCTTAACAATGATATTGAAAAAAATTATTAATTAATCTTATTATTTATCGACAAATTCTAAGTGGCAATGAAACTAAATATTGTCATGAAACGGTAGAAATTATAGTTTTTTATTGTAATTATACATGTCTTATTAATTGTCAGTTATGACAATAAATCATTTATATTGTGACAAAATAAAATTTATTATATATAATTATTAATGACGATATAAAAAGCATTGTCTCTTAATTCTTAACACATATATATAAGTGTAACAATTTTACTCTACGACCGGATATTTTAACATTATTTCTTTTAATTAAACACAAGTTAATTGGTGCTTGTATATGTGAAGACTTTTAATATATAGGCATATTAAATAACAAAGACACTCGATGCTGATCTCATAAATAATATTAATTTTAAAGATAGATTTAATTATTAATTATTAATAATTAATAAAACGTCCGCAGATATAGTCTAAGGGGCGTGGGTCCTAACATGGATTGATTAACCTACTTAATTGATCAAGTATTATATATTGCAAGGAGTTAATTAGTTTAATTAGTCAAGTAGTATTAATTAAGAAATGTTTGGGTGTTTCCCCATAAGCAACATGGGTGCCGTGGGTAATTTTCTTGTGTTCAATGGACTCACAAAGTTTCCATTATCTTAGATGACCGTCTCATTTAAAAATTTAAATTACTAAAAAGAAAAATCATCAAATATATATTATCTAAAATATGTCCATGGCCTGTTTGGCCTATTTTTTCTATCAAGCCTTGGGCAGACTTCTTTTTCTATCAAGCCTTGTACGTGATTTTTTTTTTCATAAATAATGGTGGTGAGATTCAAACACGAGACCTCTTATATGGCATTTTTCTATCAAGCCATGGGAGGATAGTTTGGCCTTCTTTTTCTATCAAGTCTTGGGTCTTGGGTGGACTTTTTTTTCTATCAAGTCTTGCACGTGAATTTTTTTTTTTTAATAAATAATGGTGGTGAGATTGAAACATGAGACTCTTGTTTGACCTGACTTTAATACCATATTAGATGACCGCCTCATCTAAAAACTTAAATTGTTAGAGAGGATAATCATCAAATATTTATTATCTCGAACACACTATCTAATTAATTAATCAATTTGTTGGGAATTTAACGCAACAATTACACACACAATCAAATATAAAACGAGAAGAAAAGGAAACATCGACACAAAATCTAACATGGTTCGACCAATGTAGCTTACATCCACCAACAAGCTGACAAGGAAAAAATTCCATTATGATGAAAACATATATGTACAATCCAAATTCTGTTCTGACTCCAATTCCCCAAACCTCTCGATCTGATCCATGGCCAACACAAACCTCCATTAAAAGTTCATTTCAAATCGCATTGTAAAACTTATCGAATCAGATCATAACTCAAACCCACCAAAATTCAAGTCACTTCAACATAGTAACTAAGGATTATTATCATAATTATTGAAATATTATTAATTATTAATTAATTAGGTACTATAATGTGGTTTGTAAATTGGCCGAAGGCCAAGTTAGAAGTGAGATGCGGCGAGCCGGAGGCTAAAGAGAGTGAACATCGAGAGATTAGAGAGCCATCCATCATTAGGCACGGGCATGACTCTCCACGATTCTGAGGGTCATTTTAGCAATGCTGACATCACTCACTTGGACATTTGAACAGAACAATTTTCACACACACACACACTACATATAATATATATATATATATATATATAGTCATATATGCTAATTTACTATTGCAATCTATATGGACCCCTAATTAAACAAGTAACTAGAGATTCTTAAGAATTTCACCGGCTACTGGCTAGTCGGGATTCGCAACATTTCTTGGATTTTTTTTTTCAAAAAATGAAATTGCCCATAAATCAAATACAGCCTTAAAGTGCTGATCATGATCGCGAAATATTCAAGAAAAATTGAAACTCGATATTCTGATTCTACAGGAGGCAATGATTTGTAAATCCATATACAACCGTTTGAATAAATTTTAAAAAGTATGTGGCAAGTCGTGCTTTTTTATAAAGGATAGTAGAACATGTTCATAGTCGGCGATGAGAAGGGGTAGAGTAGCAAGGGCTAAATGAGCACAATACCAATATTTAGAGTCCGTTTGGTTGTGTTTAAAAAAAAACAAAAGATACTTTTCGAATGGTGCTTTTTATAGTAGAATTTTTTTTAAATCAAGTAGTTTTATATTTGGATATAGTAATTAAAAATATTTTAAAATATACTTTTCTTTAAAACTACTATGAGGTAGTTTCTAAAAAAAAGTTTTTTTTTGTTTTTCTTTTCTGACTTCTACTTTTTTTTTAAAAAAAATATCCATCCAAATATAATATTTTTTATCTGAAATGTTTTCCTTCAAAAAATAAATATTTTTTTTTGAAAAACATCCATCCAAACGGCCCCTTAACCTCCCGGAGCTGAAGAAGGCAACAACACTAGCTCGAACTAGTTTCAGTGCCCGCGCACACACGCAATATATCAGTCCCTTATCAGGCGTGCAGTCACATAACAAGGAAATTAACACACAAGGAACGATCAAAAGAAATGTCAAAAATTTACGGTCACAAATTAGGTTTCTAACTTAAAATAAAAAGAAAATAAAAATTCGGGTGATATAAGTGGAATTTGGAATCCTGTTCAAATAAAAGTTATACAGCTCTTATGCAAATGTATATATATACTATTGGTGTACGTACGTATCAGATATCAAAATAATTGAATAAAATATGGGATGACCTAACTTTTTATTTGGAATCCTTTAGCTTACGCTGTCTAATTAATTATGAGTTATAAAGTTTAAAGCACTAGTGTGTGATGTCATAGCCTATGATACTCCACACAAACTAAAGAATCTTTTCGTATATTGCATATATAGTTTATCTTAATTAATCACATGAGAAACAAAAACGAAATGACTAGTTTGGTAAATTTCAGACTAGCCAAGAATTATTGTTGTTTTATTTTATTTTATTTTATTTTGAGGAAAATTTTAGTCCTAATCCGATTTATCGAAGCAGACTAATTAATATAGTGAGTATATGTATATATGTGTGTGTATGTATGTAATTGGTCGATTTATCTAAATTTTATGACAATCACTTGACGTGAGTAGTATCGATGTGGTCGAACCCGACGCGTGCAACTATTTCCACTCGAGGTAGAAGCAAAAATGAATTTGTTTTTGTGGGACCCACTCCCAATCGACTGCATAAGAGCGTGCCTGCATAGGAGAGATTCTTTTCATTCTCGTCTTCGTTCTTGGAATTTGGCATCAAAACCAAATCCCTGAAGACAAGAAACAAACAGTACGAGGATACGAGGAAAACAAGAAAAACTGATAAAAACTGCTTCTTTTTCTTGTTTTTAGTCCACAGAAATGGTTCTTAGAATGGGGTTCTTAGAATGAGAGGTAACATCAAAACTGATACAAATCATATCCGTCACTTTCTTAATCTTTTTGCTGTTTCATATGAGGAGTTTTGTCAAGAATCTTCTCAAAGTGATGGATCTCTGCCTTTCTCATTCTCTGGATTCTCTATTATGTTGATTTAATAACATACATATCTTGTAAATCCTTTTGAGTGCTCCCTTTTAATGTAGTGTAGAATCATATTGGTTTTTTTTTTCTTTCTTTTTTAAATGTTGCATATGGACTTAGCACTTCTTGGTTGTAACTAATGGTGACCTTTGGTTATTTAGAAAAAGGGTATGTTTTCTAGTTCAAAGATTCAATTTTCTTGAATTTTGGGAGTTATTATTTTCCTTGTCAGACATTCTTGTTTCTTGGGGGGGGGGGGGGAGAGAGTGAGTTCTCTTTGGGATTTGTATAGTTTTCTAAAGCTTGTTTTAGATTATGCTAGGCTTAAATCCCCTCAACAAGTTTGAAAGAACTTTGATTCAACTTCCTCCTTTGAGAAATGCATTTTCTTGTTGCAGTTTCGCATAGATTTTTGTTCATGATGCTTGTGCCCATTGGACTGACTGGATTTTGGAAGACAAAGGAAAGGAACCCTTCCTGGAAATTCTTGTTCTTGTTCTTCATATTCAGGCTGCTCCTCTGTTTCGGGTCGTGATTTGCTCGAATACGAATCTTTTTGTCATGGAAGATGATGATACCCTCACACCTAACACGTTGCCATCGGACAGCGCCATTGATTTCAATCTCATGGATCAACTCTTGCACGACGGGTTCTGGTTAGAGGCCACTACTAATGGATCCAGTTCAAATCCCGCCTCAATTTACTTTCCTGTTTCAGAGGCTCATTTAGCCACTTTGAATACAAATCCTCTCTTGAGTGGCCAAGAAATGGATGAGTTTTCGGTGAAGAAGCGATTAGAACAAGCTATCAACTGCCTAAAAGACTCTATAAGGGATAAAGATGTCCTGATTCAGATATGGATACCTGTAAATAGGGAAGGCAGACAAGTCCTCACAACCAACAACCAACCGTTTTTGCTCGATCCAAACTGCAAGAATCTTGCAGACTACAGGGTTGTTTCGCAAAGTTATCATTTTGCAGCAGATGAGGAATCTAAGGAGTTTTTCGGGCTGCCGGGCAGAGTTTTCTTGAAGAAGTCGCCTGAATGGACGCCAGATGTTCGTTTTTTCAAGATAGAGGAGTATCCGCGTGTTAGCCACGCTCAGCTGTGTGATGTTAAAGGATCGCTTGCACTCCCGGTTTTCGAGCAGGGCAGTGGTGTTTGCTTGGGGGTGGCTGAGATTGTGACGATGAGTCAGAAAGTCGATTATCGCCCTGAAATTGAAAATATCTGCAAAGCTCTAGAGGTCTTCTTAATCATTCTTTCTTACTATTGCTTTCTGCTTCTCATAGTTAGTTTTTCTGTTTTCATGTCGCAACAATCTTTATTTTATGTAGATACAACTAGTATTCTTTTCTGAGAATCAATGTTCTCTTGCAGGCCGTTGATTTAAAGAGTTCTAACATTCTGACTCCTTCCAATCTGGAGGTAATAGATCATATCTTTCCAAGTCAAAATTACCTACAAATTTGAAATCCACTGCTAACACAAAGGTATGATTTTATATCAGGATCTCAACAAGTCTTACCAAGCTACTCTGACAGAGATCAGAAATGTCCTGAAATTCGTATGTGACACACATAAATTGCCCTTGGCACAGACATGGTCTTTGTGTGCTGAGCGATGTAAAGACAGTTGCCGGCACAGTGATCAGAATGACACCTGTTGCATCTCAACCGTTGATTCGGCCTGCTATGTAGCTGATCCACAAGTTTCTGGCTTTCACGAGGCGTGTTCTCAGCACCACTTGCTCAAAGGTGAAGGTCTTGCTGGCAAAGCATTCCTCACAAATAAATCGTGCTTTGCTGAGGATGTAACAGCCTTTAGTAAAACGGAATACCCTCTCGCGCACCATGCCAGGGTGTTTAACCTGTCTGCTTCTGGCGCAATACGCTTGAGAAGCATATACAATGGCACGGCTGATTTTGTTCTAGAGTTCTTCTTGCCACCAAACTGCAAAGATGCGGATGATCAGATGCACATGCTCCACTCGATATCTTCTGTTATCCAACTAACTTGCCAGTGTTTACATGCGATCACAGATCAGGAGTTGGCTCAAGAAACTTCAGGCCGAGAAAGGGATCCTCGGGACAAGGGTAAAGGAGTTGTCGTTTCTTTGGCTGATCACGAGGAACTGGAAGGAGAGTTTAAGGTTACTAGCCAATGGGATAGCCCTGGATTGTACTTGCACTATGGACCAGCATTTTTGGTGCATGATCAAGTACTCCAGCAGGACTGTGGACCGAAAACAAGTGCTGAGGAGGATAGTGGAAACTTTTCTTTGACTATTGGGAATCTTAACTTAGGAGGTGCTAAAACGAGCAGCCGAGAAAAGAGACGAACGAAGAACGAGAAAAATATTAGCTTGCAAGTGCTTAGGCAGTATTTTGCTGGGAGCCTAAAAGAAGCTGCCAAGAACATTGGAGGTATGACAAACTGCCTCAAGATATAATTATAAGTCAAATTAATAGCTTAACACAGCATTTGCTAAAAACAGCTTTTTCCCCATTTTCTTGCTATTCAGTGTGCCCAACAACCTTAAAAAGAATATGCAGACAGCACGGGATAACTCGGTGGCCTTCTAGAAAGATCAAGAAAGTCGGTCACTCATTGAGGAAACTTCAACGGGTGATCGACTCAGTGGAGGGTGCCCAGGGCTCCATTCAACTTAGTTCTTTCTACAACAACTTCCCAGAGCTCATCTCGCCGAATGCACCATGGAGCAGCCACATGTCAGCATCGAAGATGAGCGGTCATGATTTGCAGCAGCTGAGCGAGAATCAGACTTCAAAATCACCTTCTTCCTCCGGTGGTCACAGCTCCAGTTCTTCAAGCTACTGCTGCTCTACCGGGGTGAAGCAATCTTCTTTCCCTGGCAATACCTCCATAGAAGAGATTGGAGGGGTACTAAAGAGAGCAAAGAGTGATGCGAAACTGCACGAAAAGGTCCAGTTAGAGGGAACAAAGCCTTTGGTTCGATCATACAGCCATAAGGTTTTAAGTGATCAAGCTCCAGCTGTGGCAAAGAATAGCAGCCCACAGGTGGATCATGTGGGCACTTTCAGAGTAAAGGCGGGTTTTGGGTCAGAAAAGATTCGATTCAGTTTGCAACCCACCTGGGGTTTCGAAGATTTGCAGCAAGAGGTGTTGAGGCGTTTTAAGATAGACAATGGGAGTAGTGTTAACCTAAAATATCTTGATGATGACGATGAGTGGGTGCTTTTGACTTGTGATGCTGATCTTCAAGAATGTAAGGATGTATACAGATCTTCCAGGGCTGGAACTATTAAACTCTCTGTCAATCAAGCCTAGGATTGTCTGAATCTTGGAAGCTCATTTGGTAGTAATGGGGGATATACAACACTAAAGTAGCTTTTGGCTTTTTAAGTACCATTATGTATGTGTTTCAGTTGTTTTTGAAGAGGGTTTTTTTTAGGATGGAACTGAAAAGAGAACACACTGCAACATTAATGGAGTGAGGTGGTCGTGTATTTGATTTTGTATTGCTAATAACACATCCTAATGTGCCATATGCAGTATTTATAGAGAGTCTTCAAGGCTCAAGGTAAGTTCTGCGCTTATCTTTTAGGCCAAGCTTGATTTTAAAGGCGTGAGTTCATAATTTTAATCGTGTATGATACGAATTGTTTCATGTAATACCCAACTGGTGATTTTAATTGTTGAATTTGAATTCGGTGATATCAAAAAGTGTTAAAAAAGTCCTTCCAAGTACTCCTTTTCTCATTCCCGAGCCTAGATGATTTTGACCATCATATACGGAAATATCAACCACAGGAGAATCTTCCTAACATATAGGAATTGATTGATAGAATCTCCGTCAAATAGATGATTCGGGCTGCAGACCAAAAGGCTGGTCCCTAAAGGACAGCTTGGAGTACGGCTTTGACAATTGAGAATACCATCCGGCCTAGGGCACAGTCAAGATCAGCACCAACTGACACCTGAGCTTGCGAGGGGAGACGATAGCGAATGCTAGCGCTGGCCTATTTATTCTCTCTATGAAATTATTATATCATCACACTCCATCAAAAGATTGAAAACACCAATTGAACAATACACAACTGGATAGCATTTAATGAACCACTATGTCTTTATGTGAGTGATTTTTTGATAGAATAGGGCTTTTACTCGAGAGGCTATACCTGTAATCACACCACACCACACCACCAGAAAGCCCTACAGTCTGCAGGATGAACTCGCCATCACACCATAATCCTGCTCTCACGAAAATGCAAATAAATGGAGAGCACATTGTAGCATTTGTGACAACATAACCAAAAATTTCCTCAATTTACAAACTAATAATAACTAACTTTACATCAAACACATTTCAACGTATTGCTAACATTATACAGTTCCCTTACCAATTTCCAATTGTTTAAACTATTACAAAAACAAGCTCATTGCATCTCAAAAGAACTTAAGAATCCATAAAATGAGAGAAAATTATGTGCGTGGTGGGAGTGGATAGGCCCGATTTACTTCAGGCCGATTGTTAAGTGGAGAGCGATACTGCAGATGTTGTTGGTGCCCGCGTCTATTAGTCACTGCCTGATAACTAGAATGTACTCTAGGTTCTCTAGGCCTCTCGTTGGCAGAATCGATTTTTTCCAATGTCTCAACAATTTCTTGCATTGATGGTCTGTTTCTTGGTTCGTTTTCAACACAATTCAGAGCAAGCTGAGCTATTTGGAGTGCAGATCTTGAAGGATATCTTCCCTCCAGACGTGAATCCATAATGTGCTTTAATTTCCTCCTCTCAGATAAATGTGGCTTGATCCAATCAGTCAGATTTTGTTGTCCGGATGGACGGTTGGGGTCTAGGGCCCGTAATCCAGTGAGCATTTCTACCAACACGACACCAAAGCCATATACATCACTCTTTACATACAAGTGCCCTGATTGAAGACAATGTTGTTAGAATATAACCATGCATTTTCTATTGGGACTAGCTCTGTTTGCTTTTCCATATGGAAGCTCAATGAGTTATGGTATTTCTTTTTACCTGTTGCGACGTACTCAGGGGCAGCATAACCATATGTTCCCATAACCTGTGTCGACACATGGGATTTACTAGCCGTTGGACCCATCTTCGCAAGCCCAAAATCGGATATCTTGGCGTGGTATGTCTGAGAGCAAAATTAGGCCAATGCCCAAAGATCAGAACATCATGGCAGCCACAATATGATCAATATCAAGAACACAAAACACACGTGCGCACGCACACACACACACACGCACGGAGCAATAGAACTACTAATCAGAAGACTGGAGCTTACCCCATCGAGTAATATGTTTGAGGCTTTGAAATCCCTATAAATAACTTTTCTATCTGATGCGTGCAAGAATGCAAGACCACGAGCTGCTCCAATCAATATCTTAAGCCTTATATCCCATGGAAGTGGCTGAGCAATGGAACCCCCTGAAAATGAGCAAATTTCAGAAAATTCATTATCTAGCACAAAAACTGCACAAGAATATGCGTTTGATCCGTGTCTATAATGTATATGCAATATTGTTAACAACTACTCAATAACATAATCCCTTACTTCCAAAAAGATGGTTCTCTAAGCTGCCTTTCTGCATGAATTCATATACAAGTAACAACTCTTTATCCTCCCAACAGTAGCCCAACAGCTTAACCAGATTGGGATGAGAGAGCCTTCCGAGAAAATTCACCTCAGACTGCAACAATCAAACAACATGGACATCTTCAGGAAACTACTCGGTTATTATCTCGAGCTACTCCGTGAAGCGAAGTTACATACATACATATACGCGCACGCGCGTGTGTGTGGAAAAGATAAGTTTTTGAAAGAATTCAAAGATCTTATCTCGAAACTTCGAAGAGACTGCAAAGAACTCGAAAATATGCAAACGAAAGGGCCTCGGTTACTTAGTGATATTAACCACCATTAGTTAATATGGATATGGTAATTGTGATAATGGTTGTCAGCTACTCTGAGAAATTCATCACAAGAGATTTAGATAAACACACACACACATCTATATACCTGCCACTCTTGAAAGCCCTGCATGCTTTCAGAATTCAACTTCTTAACAGCAATGACAGATCCATTAGTTCCATTCTTGGGATCAAGCCAACCTTTATAAACTTTCCCAAATCCACCCTCTCCAAGAACCGTATCACTTCGAAAGTTTCTTGTGGCGGTTTTTAGTTCTGCAAACGAGAAAATCCTCAAGTTGGGGTGGGGCAACATCTGCCCCGCCGGACTCCGGCTACCCTCATCGCCGCTCGCCGCCGAGAACCTGCTGTTCCCAGAAACACCGCTGCCCTCGCTCGACGACGTCGTGTTGCTCGTCGTCTGCGATATCCCCACTGTAAAAAGCCAAAAAGAGACCTCACAATCAATTCCAAGACAAATAAAACAAATTTTTAACAACTTAGGATTCATGTCTCGAGAAAGAATCAATCTTTGATGAGAGAATTGAATTGTTGAAACCTGAACTCAATTGGGGAGTGGACGATGGGCTTTGATCAACAGAGGCTGAACTCAAGCAAGCTCCCATATTGACCACTGATCAAAAACTGGTCTTTGTAAAGCTTTTTCTCCTTAATTCTTACACTAAATAGCACTAGTCTGATCGGTAGTTCGATGAACGAGGTTCTTGGTTGTGGCCGGCCGTTGGTGGTGCTTGCTCTGGCTCCGTTTACTAGTTCTCACAACCTCATTGTTGTAATTATCTTCAATATGTTTGACTGGACTTATGCATATATATGTGTGTATATATATGTATCTGTGTGTATATATATATATATATAGTAATAACACCAGGGGAAAGCCCCTGTTATTGCGCCTATCCAAGCTTCCTTTTTTTTTTATTGTTTTTTGTCAAAAGGATTATTTTGTTGAGTCTATATTAAGGTCTGAATCCCAAACATGTGTTTTCAGTTTTCACAAAGGAATAACAAAACAAAATACAACAAAAAAATAACATTTAGTGTATGCAAATAATTATATTCAAATAATATTATGAATAGTACATGATAAAAAGCAAAAAAATTCACTTTATTGTACTAACTTTAACACTTCGTTTGATTATTGAATTTTGATAAGAAATTTTTTTTATTTACTTGAAATGATAGTACTTTTTTGTTTTTATTTTTTTATCATTTTACTTTTCTTTTACTTGTTCCAAACACAGCATTAGAATTTTAATATGATAAATTATATTTTTAATGAGTGGTACATGTATAGTGACAAGTTAATGGAGGGAAACAAGTGTAATGTTATTATAAGTAAAATAAAATTATTTTTATTAAATCCGTATCGTTGATAATAATATAAGATAATTATCACTTCACATATATATAATTTGTTATAATATATATTGTCATTTAATTTTTATCAATTATGTTTGGTTTTTGCAAGAAGCTTGTTGATGAGGGTATATACGTAATTTACATGAATATATACATACATATATATTATATACGGAATTGATAGACTAAGTCATGCTTTTAGCAAACAAACAAAGTCAAGTCAAACGCGTGAACGTAGAAAATTAGAATATGTATGGGCCGGCCTATCACAGTCAATTGCTCATAGCTTCAACCATCGCTTCATAAATAATATATATATATATATATGTATATATATTAATGTACTAATAATTTAATAGAAATTACATTACTTTCTTGCATTTTTCCCAGTCAATAAACAACAGTTGCCGTTTAAAGTCAACACTTTAGCCTCCAACCTTTCACATTACTTGCCAAAAGGGCACTGTCGGTGACGCACCATCTACGTACTTACCAATTATAAAATATATATATGTTAATTTAGTATTAAATTTTTTGAGAACCAAAACATAAATATATTATTAAATTTTTTTTATGAGAATACTTTTTGTAAAAGTTATTTGAAATAATCAATTAAATTAATAATAAGTTAAAAATAAAATAATTATATAAAATAAAATTATGTGATAAAAAAATAAATATAAAAAAAAAAATAGTGTGTGTGTGTGAGAGAGAGAGCAAGAGAGAGAGAGAGAGAGAGAGAGAGAGAGAGAATCAAAATCATTAATTATATGTTTAAAGGAATTTTTTTATGGTTTCAATTTTCAAAATTTAAGAGGATCTAGAAAGTAGTGATTTGTGGGTTAAGAAAATGTAGTATTATAATACTGACATTTCAATTTGCTCTTTTATTGGTTGTGTTTATTAATTAAAAGGGTAAAATTGATACATCAAAATTTGATATTCTAATTGCATCGATTTGATCAGAATTTTCAATTTTAGTTATGATTTTATACGTCTCTATTTATTTCACATAAAAAAAAATTATCATTTGTGAGACAAAAATAGTTTTTTTTTATAATAGTATATATATTCAGACACATATATGTATAAATTATTGAAAGAAATTGTTAGTTAAATTCCAGGGTTTTTCTTGGTTAATGTTGACTTAACATACGAAGAAATGTTTGAACGTGTCTAGTTTAATTTTAGGTTTTGGCACCTACAGAATATTTTTAATTAATCGAAATCTGATTGAGTTGATTTGGAATTGTGTAGTTGATTTCTTGGGTTTTCTTGGTTGACGTCAATTTATCAAATAATACATAAAAACATGTTACGTTTAATGTTTTTGTGCAACACGAACAGTTTCAGTCAAAAGATACTTGGTTTGGGTTGGTTAATTTTCCTAACTTAGGTTATTTAAAGAGGATATTATCTTTAGAAAAAATAATTCAAACATACGAGAACCTTTAGTGCATGTAATTGAATTCTCGTGGTTGACACATTTACCCAATATGTTGATATAATTTGGAGTAATTATATATAAAAGTAATTGAATTACAATTATTTCCCTTGAAGTTCGCCGAAATTATAAAAAAAAACCTCTCAGGTATGAAAATTTATTAAAATCAACTTAAGGTTTTTAAAATTTGGGCAAATTATATTTACCTCCCTTGAAGTATATCCTATTTACAAAAAATACCCGACGTATGAAAAATTATAATTACCCCCCTAAATTGAAGGGCTAATTACAATTTAAACATAAAAAGCATTGAACTTCCAAAAATACCCTTCTTGAAGCAACAATAAGATTTGGTCATATTAAAATGACTATTTTGCCATTGATAGGGTTTTTTGTTATATTATATATATTTAATTTTAAAAATATTATACATATTCAAATATTTTTTAAAAAAATTAAATCTTATAATATTATAAATTTTATTTTTTTAAATATAAAAAATTACAATACATATTATATATAATTAAATAAATTCTTTTTTCTTTTTTCCCCTTTTTCCTTTTCTTTTCTTTTCCCTTTTCTATTTTGTTCTTTTCTTCTCCAAGTGGTCCACCTCCACCTCCGCCGCCCCACCACCGTCCTCCCCCCCCCCCCCCGGCAGAGAGATGAGATTAAGAAGGGAGAAGGGGAGGGATCGAGAAGGAAGGAGAGAGAGAGAGAGAGAGAGAGAGAGAGAGTCAGAGAGAGAGGGTTGCCGCCCACCACTGTCCTCCATCACCCGTCGCCGCAAGATCAAGAGGGGAGAGGGGCAGAGATCAAGAGGGGGGGGGGAGAGAGAGAGAGAGAGAGAGATTGAGAGATTGAGAAGTGAGGGCCACCGCTCGTCCGCCATTGCCCATCCGCTGCCTGCTGCCGTCGCCTGTCCTCCAGCACACGAACCATTGGGGGGGGGGGGGGGTTGAGAGAGAGAGATTCTGATTTGACAAAAAAAAGATGGTAAAAGAGAAAAAGAAAACAGAAAATAAAAGAAAAAAACGAAAAAGAAGGGTATTTTAGGATTTTCATCTTTTTTTTTGGCTTAAATTACTTAGGGATAATTTTGAAATTTTATTTTTTTAGGTGTAAATTATAATTACACTCTCAATTCAGGGGGTAATTGTAATTTCTCATATGTTGGTGTATTTTTTGTAAATAGGATATACCTCAGGAGAGGTAAGCATAATTCGCCCTTAAAATTATATAAAAGTTAACGGAGCATGAGAAGTATCGATGTTGCCCATAACATTTTACAAACGCCTCCCTTGAGGTTTGCTAAAATTACCCAAAAAACCCCCCTCATGTATGAAAATTTATAATCACACCCCCGATGACAGTGACCTCCCCAAATCGAAAATTCTTAAAACACACATTTTTTGAATAGCCCCGCTCTTAGCTCCACAGTGCTGGCCCAGTCAAGGCCGTTTGATATTGTTTAACTATTTCTCAATGCGCCTGAATTCTCATATGTCCGGCGAACTATACCGGAATCTGACAATTTCAACACTATTGGATATGCTTGGTTTCAAGGATTTCAAATTTGTAAGAGTCAACTATGTGCAAGCCTCTTTGTCGTCGATCAAACGGATTCTCCCTCCTCCGGTTACTATAAGAATCCAAATCTTGATCATCACATCCACCATAAATGCCTTTGGAAAGAAAAAAGAAAAAAAACACTCAAATCTTTTTTTTCTTTGATCTCAGTCATAAAAACCTAACAATATGAGTTTTTTGTTGGATAGGCAAACCTCCAAAGGCGTACTTGTAAATTCTAATATATCGGGTTTTTCTTTTGTAAATTCTAATACTTGGGGTTTTGTTTTAATTTCAGCAAACCTCAGGGGGTGTTTGTAATTCGTCCGAAAAATTATGTCTTTTTTAATTTTTCAGACAAAATCCTAACAGAATGATTTTTAGGGATTTCAGCAAATCTCAAGGTGATTTTAGTAACTTTTTACACGGGTAAATTTGATAAATTTTAGGGGAGGTAAATTTATTTGATAAGATGTTTTAAAGTGTGTGATGATAAAATGTTTAAAGCTTACTTCATGTAAGATTTCAGACTAATAATTTCTTTTAACAACCGAGAAGAAGAAATCACAAACTTGTTTAAAATGAAATAGTACGCAAAAGTGTTGTATTGTCATTGGCAGCAATAATTTTGTAATTTGAGATGCTAACAAGTGGATCATTTTACGCAGATGTGAAGTTGTGGACTTTGACTCATTAGCTGTATATGAAAAAGTATATGTACGGAACCATTATATTGATATGAAAATTTTTTAATGAATTTATCTGTGGGGATAGATATGGAGGTCTTTGAAGGCAAATTAATTCAAGTCTGGGATTGTAATCGGGGCCATAACTTGGTGGTGGGGATTAGCCCTATTAAGATTTTCAGTTTGAATTATGTTATTCTTTTTTCATTTTCTTTAGATAAATAAGTGTATGCATGATTTTTTAATTGATATTTATAATATGTTCTGAATTGATTGTATCTTCTTTAAAAAAATTGTCTAGGACTAATACGTAACCTAAGTGTTGTTAATTTGTATAGTTGTGGTCATCAACACAAGCCAAGAAGTCAGTGGTTCTGCACATCCGCTGGAAAAAAAAGTTATTTCAAGAAAACAAAAAAGACCAAACTTTTCATAAAGAAGCTGTGTAATAAAATTGATAGAAAATACGTTAATGTGCTTTTCACTTTTTCTTTAGTTCTCATTGTGAGAAGTGTCCAAAATCCTTAATCGAAGCCGTCGGTATGGTGGACAGGACACCGAAATTTCCATTTAAGTGGTGGCATGCTCCCCTCTTAACACCATCTTCTCCATATTGTCAAAGTCAACCATATAGTCTTCTATTATCGTTATTATATGTAAATGATGACTTTTTTTTTTTGTCCGGTCCACATCCTCGACCTGAAAGTGAGCTGGATTGACTAAGTTGTTAGATAAGATCTCAATTTGTCAAGAAGTGAACAAGCGTGAATTTGAAGGAAAGATCTCCAACGACGATCATCCTACGATACTTAAGTCAGCCATCAAATCCAAATGATTACCGTATGGCATTGAGCGTATTCTCTCATATAAGTAAAGAATATTATATTTTTATTTAATTACGTCAATATGTTTGAACCATGAAGTACTAGAATATCAAAGATCAATATTAATGAGACTAGAATGTTAATTCTTTGAGTTGTGGAACTTCACCTTTAACAGTCTGGCAACAACGGCATAAACAATTGGCCTAATCCGGACTTAGTCATCACAAAATGACATAACAAAAACTTGCACTATTGACAATAATTTTTCAGAATGATGGCTTCAAATTTAAAAGTATTGTGGTGGTCGAGCCCCGGCAACGCCCTAAATTAATTGTAACGTCCTAATTTAGAATGTCTAGTGTCTCCAATTCCAAGGCCAAACATATATTCAAACTTGGTTAAACTGGGAAAACAACAATTTTGCATCTACATAAAATCAACAAATTAGCACAATCCATGGAGTAATCAAACGATTGTCCTAATTAATTATACACATGATGGGGAATACTTCATCGTATTCTCACTTTCTTAGTCATACAATTTTTATGTTCAAGTTGAAACATCATAGTTCGTAATTGCAGAGAAAAAAATGGCATTTAGCTTGAATTTCAATTGCATTAATACGATGTATATTCTTTGAAATCGCTACGTAAATTGGTTGCACGTCCTCGTCGGAATGGTAAGACGAAAGCGAAGATAATAAATATTGCGGGGGGGGGGGGGGGGGGGGTGGGGTTGGCGATTCTAACATTGACTTTTGAATAATTAATAATGACTATCTAACTATTAGGACACATTCATTTTTGGCCAAAATCCCTATGTTACTAAATCTATAGACTATGTGTTAAAATTATAAATACAAAAAAAAAGCCTAGTTATGAAAATGAAGTCCAAGCCCAGCTACATAGCCCATTAGGTGAACCAACCAAATTAAAGGCCCGTGTGTAGAAGTTTATCCCAAAAGAAAAGCACTTATAATAAAAATAAATAAATAAAAATGAAAAACAGATAGAAAAAAGAAAGAAAGAAAAACACTTCAAAGGACAAACACTATCTTGTTTCGGTTTATTAGTGGAGCAAAACCTACAAGGAAAACTAAATGCGACTTTATTTTATAGTAATCGGGGATAATTTTCAAAGGTAAGCGTATTTTATCGCACTTTTAAATTACTACTTATCACTCAACAATCTATTAATACTGCCCTTATTTATTATTTTTTTTTTGTCAAAATGCATTTCTTTCTAGTAGTTCTTACACAAGCAATTTGCAGGAAGTAAACGACGTCTTTCCTTTGCTACAAATAGCTTTAGCATCGTTTTTTCGAGTTGAAAAGATCTTTATAGAATTAAAGGGAAGGTTTGGAATCCTAGTAGCAGAATGTGATCAATTTATTGGGTTGAATTATTTCATGCCTACACGAGTGGTTTAACTCATCGCTACCCCTTATGGCGTTGAGAATTGTTTTTGCAAGGTCAATTTGATCACTTGCCTATTATATTTTCATTCTCATAATTGAAGATTATTTCATTTGCTCCTCTCTTCAAAACTATGGTTTCAATAACAATAGTGTTATTTCTTATGACCGTTAATTGTTTGACAATAATTTACAATATTAAAACTTATTATAACTTATCTACCAACCAAAATTCACCTTTTAAATGGTAGTCAAAGGGTCGAATTCAAGTTTAAATTAGTAATTTTATCATTATTTCACGGTAATAAACCTTATAATTTCACAATTTTCCAGCGACATTAAATAGGAAGGATAAGTTTCCCAAAAAACGGAAAAAAAAGAATAACAGGGATAAGAGAGCAAAACCTTTACAGTTTTAGGGGGGGAAAGTGACATTCGCATATTCTTGAAGGGGCAAAGTGCAAAGAAGCTTTGAGAAGTTGGTAGGATACTAGGATATGAGGGAACTATCCGGGTGCGGCCAGCCGCCGCGAGGCGGCGGCGGTTCACGGTATTCTCAGCCGAACTTCGCAATTTTGTATATTATCCGCCAACACCACCATATGATGCCTTTATAAAATTGAAAACCCTTCATCAAAATCGAATCTTGTGGTCAATTTGTGAGCCAAAAAACGAAAATTTGAAGGGAAAAAAAATGTGTATAGCGGTGTTCTTGTGGAAATCGCATCCACTTTACCCCTTCCTCCTACTGCTCAACAGAGACGAATACCACAATCGGTATGATTTTTCATAGATTGTTAGCTAAATCTTTGGGTATGCGCTGATTGTTATGGTCCGTCACAGGCCAACGACGCCGCTGGCATGGTGGGACGACGGTGAAATACTCGGCGGCAGAGACGGGCATGCCGGTGGAACATGGCTGGCTAGCAGTAGAAACGGAAAGCTTGCATTTCTTACGAATGTGAGGGAGATCGGATCCCGTTCGCAGGTCAAAACCAGAGGAGATCTCCCTGTTCGATTCTTGAAGGTATTGTGAGAATGCGATGGTTGTGCGTTTAAATTGTTATATTTTCACTGCGTTACCATCTCAAAGACTTTTCAAAACTAACAATTCGATTGAGAGAATTTGTTATTATTGATAATATCATATACTTGTCTCACATCTATATATAATGAGGGCAAAACCTCACCATCTCAAAATGGGAGGCAGTTCCTCGCAGAGTCGGGCTTTTGTGTTTGACGGATTTGGATATCATCAACTGTCTTCTTGTGCCATCCTCGAATTGAATTGCAGCTATGGAGGATCCTAGTTGTTTTGTTGAGGTTTATTGTGATTTTGCTCGATGATAAGCATTGAAAGGTGCTAGTGCAGCTAGCTATGATATCTGTGGTTTGGTCATGTTTCAGAGTTCGAAAGGTCCCGAAGAATTTGGTGAGGAACTGACGAGCGAAGCGGACCAGTATAACGGATTCAATCTCATAGTAGCTGATCTTTGCTCGATGTCCATGGTGTACCTAACCAACCGGCCAAGAGATAATGGTTTATCAGTGACACAAGTTTCTCCTGGTATACATGTCTTGTCGAATGCAAAACTGGACACTCCATGGCCCAAGGTATAACACAATCCCTCGTACTATTCGATTTCGACATGTTTGTTGTTGTTCTGATTCTTGCAATGCAGGCTCAAAGGTTGCGACGAAGTTTCGAAGATGAATTGAAGAAAGGGTGCGGAGCTGAAATGTCCATTAAAGAGATGAGTGAACTCTTGATGAATGACACTACTAAGGATGATGATGATGAAAGTGAGCTACCTGGCGTTTACACTCCTGAGTTTGAGTACCGCCTGAGCTCCATTTTTGTCGAAGCGAATACACCTTCGGTAATCTATACTTATTATCCGATTTTTGATATGATTGAAACCTCATCTCTCTAACATCTTTCTTTCCGATTGACAGGGACGATACGGGACAAGAAGCACTTCCGCCGTGGTTCTCAAGACAAGCGGAGAAGTGTTGTTTTTCGAAAGATATCTGGAGACGGACGTGTGGAAAGAGCAGACAACAAGCTATCATATTCAAACCCAGAAACTTGCACTTGCACCATAGTTTCTTGGTCTGTGTACTTTGTGTAGTTAATATCGGTTTCATGAAAATAAAGATGTCCGATTTCCGGTGCCCTTTTTGTGCAGATATATATGAGTCAGTTTTGTGCTATAGTTGAGTATCCCTTGTTAATTGCTTGAACAAGAAATCATATATACACATACATACACAAGCGCACACACAGACAAACAGCAGATATAGTAGACTGAAGGCAGGCGCGCTTATTCAACATAGCTTCTGATTAACCATCAGAGAGCAGACAACAGACCAGATTACCTAAACACACAAAACTCTACTAGATACATAGCCAGCTGCACATATACGTAAAGATTTATATAAACACACACACACACACACACACACTCAGTCGATCATGGTCAACGTGATAGGACTCATTCTCATTGCTAAGGCCTGATGGATTAAGCAGCGCATGTAGCACAGGTACAGCCAGTGCCGCACTTGCAAAAGGCCTTCCCCGTTCCTCTGATCTCTTCCTTGGAACAGGTGCAGGGGTTGCAGCCGCAGTGTTCCCCGCACGAGCACCGCTTGTGGCCATCATCGCCGCCACTCGCCGCCGCCGTTCCACCGGAGGCGCACCGGCAACTGGTGCCGCCAGGGCACGGGGACGGACAGCCGCACCTGTCGTCGCACACGACTCCACTTCCTCGCATGTCCGCCATTGTTATGTGCTTTTGTGCGCTATCAATTGATGTTGATGATAGGATAAATACTTGTATTTTCTTGGCAAGGTTGGGTATGGGATGAACGCCATATCAATGTTTATATAGAGCGCAGGGAAACACTAAAACGTGGCGAACGAAGAGCACACTTGTCATGGATGGTTCATGCACATTCTACTCACTTCTCACCACGTCAATACTGCTTCTTTGTAGCTCTTTCGGTGGGAGCGGGAGTCCATTTAAATTGAAACCCATTGGGCTGGTTAGTGCTCCAAACTTGACCCAACCCAACATCGTATATAAATAAAAATGCTTACGCGTATACAAGGTCTATGTATGTCTACAGCCAGTGGAGGCTCATACAGTACACCCCCTAACTTTACAATTACGCGATGAGAGGAGGGAGCTCATTGGGGCAAGGTCACCGTCGGCACTGCACGGAGGGATTGGGTGGTTTATCCAACATGGGTTATCGAGTTCATCCACAATCCCATAACATGCATCTCTTTTTACACGCAAAAGATAGTGTAGTATAGTTAGCACGAGTCTGGCTTTCGGTTTTGTTTCGTTTCGTCATGCGAGACACACGTTCAACAGAGTTGCGCACCTGCTAAGAGTCATTTGATGGCGCATGGGTGAGACGAGGATTGAGAGGTGGGTGATAAATAATTGATTGGTAGGGTCATTTGCTTAGCTGTTGCTCGTTAAAAAGGTGTTTGTGGTGGGATCACCTGTGGTTCACAGTCCCTCTCAAAGTCAATACCACGTTCATCATTTCTGTTTCCCACAACGCCGCCCCACTCATATAAATTCATCATTTTTTCTTCTTTTGCCAAACTAAAAATTCATTATAGAGTTACCAAAATTTACGTTCACTCTTCAAAAACCATGTTGATGTGGCTTGAATTTTGGTGAATTTAAATTAGGATTCGATCTGAAGATTCCTATGGAATGACCATAAATAAATTTTTAATGGAGATCTGTATTGATAACGAAAGGCTCAGACTCCCACAGTATAGACTTTTACTTTTAATTCATATTTTCGGTCCATTTTTTGGAGTTATATCTAGGAGAGTTTTAGGACTTTTGAATTAAACTGAAAATTGAATTATAAAGATACGTTTGCCGAACCACTTTAAATCCTTGTATCATTTTTTTTTTCTCATTTATATTTAATTGTGTGTGCAAGTGTTGCGCTAAATTCCTAACAAATCAAATAAAGACTTCCACACAATATTTGCAGACAAATTGTTAATTATTTTTACGCAATAAGTTACTAAAATATTCAGCAATAATCTCACATGCTGACAACATGTGTTTGCATGAAAATTTTGCGTAAAGAAAATATGCTAAAATCCAGTAATAAATAAATTAAAGAAAATTTAATTAAATAAAATATGTGGGAAACCACTCTAATTTTTTTGATTACAAAATATGTCCCTAATTCTGGAGTCATTTTCATTCTTCTCGTGGGCTGTTTCCTGATTGAAAAAGCTGTTGAGATTTGAAGGGTTGACGAATGGATGGGGGAAGATTTGATAAATGAATGACTGAGAATTTGAATAAATCGCAAAGAAAAATGTATCTTAATTGGCTCTTTTAGAAATTTGACGTACAGCTAGATCAATTTTTTTTAGACTAGACAGGAGTGAGGATGACATATATATATATATATATATATATAGCATGTCAAAATCAAATTACACCACAAAGTGCTGATAAGAGTGTGAAACTGAATTGGTCAAAACATGAAACAAAAGTCAATGATCTTGCACTGTAGCTTTAGTGGGTTCAAGCCATCCATGGACAATGATTATGATATACATAACAATAAGCTGACACCACTAATAAATAATTGTTGTTATCCTTGAAAAGCTTGCGTTACTAAATTCCAGTACTAGGACTGTACCTACTCTTCTTAATCTATTACCTTGATTGATGAAATTAATCCGAAATACTTTATGAATATTAATTAAAACCACTCCACATATTTTATGATATTAATAAAAATACCCCCGCATATACTTGTGAAATAAAAATAGAAAGAGGATAAGACAAAAGAATTAGAACTCAAAACTTCAATAATGTCCGATTCAAATGAAAAAGAAGATAAGAGAGTTAGAACTCAGAATTTTAATAGTGTTCAATTCGAAGCTATTAACATATCTATTAGTGCTTATTAGAACTGAAAAGTGGTGAGACTAGTTTATATTATCAAAAAAGCAAAAAAAAAAAAAAACGGAGCATGCAAATCTATCAAACCTTAAAGCAAATTGATTACTTTTAACGAGGACTCTGCCGAACTAGTATCAATTATATTGATTCGACCGAAGCGGTATTAATTGTGCAACAAATACATAGAGAAACAGTGATCAATTTTACAGTAAGGCCAATACAATATTGATATGATTAATTAAGAGTTCCAACTTCAAGTATTCAGCTCCCCAGTATACAAAAGCAGTCAAATATGCAACTTGCAGTAGCTTCTTCAATTTTGATCATAAGTAAGTAAAGAATAGTTGAGGAGAGAGTAGCAGTAGCTATAATAAGCAGCATTTAACTTGTTCTTAAATACATCCACGTAATAAATAATAAATAAGAATCTCTATATTATATACAACAGATGAGTGTAAATGTAGAAATTATACTTTCTTCTTCTATATACAACAAATGACATACAAAAATAATACCACTACTACAACTACCTATCATTATTGCTCATCCCCCACCACCCAACCCCCTCCACCCCGTTTCGCAAATTCTAATCCAGACCCGACTCGTTTCAAATAACAAGATACAATGCCAAAAAAAAAAAAAAACTAATTATAATAATCAAAAGTTGAATATCATCTATTCAACTAGTCTTTTTTTTTCCATTTTAATTATTTCAAGAATTTGAAAATAATAATAAATTAGTCCATAGCATTGGGACCTGCACAGGCTTTGAGAATGGGGCTCCAAATCCACTGCACCAAAAACTTTCTCCCCCGCCGCCCATTCAAATTGTACGTTCTACCTCCGCCGTCTCTCATCACCTGCCCGATGTACCCGCCGCCGCCTCCGGTGCCGTAAAGCCCTTCACACAAATCCCCTATCTCCGTCGGCGCCGTCGGGTCCTCGCCGGCATACCACGCGTTCACCAGAGGGTTCGACGACAGCTCCGCCAGCTCGTGCCCAATCACACTTATCATCCCGTCGACGCCGACGTCTCCGTTCGGGGGCCTCAGCGCCCCCGGTCCACCTCCGCCCATGTACCCTGGCAGCGCGAACGGGTACGCGCAGACCTCGGGGCACTGCTTCCCCGAGTTCCCCACCCAGGCGTACGGCAATGTGTAGCCCACCATGGACGGGAACGTGAAGTAGTGGAACCCGCACACGGCGCGGCAGAAGTCCTGCACGGTCACGTCGGTGGCGGTGAGGACGAGGTAGATCCCGTTCTTGTGGTCGACGGGGAAGGGCTTGGATCTGACGGCCGTGGCGATGACCTCCTGGATGGAGAGGCGGGTGAGGTGGCTGCCGTGGGAGTAGCGGTGGTCCGAGTACTCCCCGGCGATGAGGAGGGTGCGGGAGATGTTAGCGCCGGTCTGGTCGGTGTAGAGGCTGACGGTGCGCCACCACTCGGAGACGGAGGGGGAGGGGGCGGTGCGGTGGTTGAAGGTGGAGATTGAGAGGAGGAAGTCTTTGATTAGGAGCTGCTGGGTGGGTGCCCAGTTACCGTACCAGATGAGGTAGATGTTGATGGGGGAGGAGAGGACAGGGCCCATGTGGTAGCGGAGGTTGACCAGGTCGGAGGAGCCCTCGAATTTCTTGGAGGCGGCAAGGGATCTCGGCGGGAGCTTAGGGTTGAATACGCCATCTCCGGCGAGAGGGAGTGTTTTGAGAGTGTTGGACTGAGCTACAAGGAACAGAGGCGCAAAGAATAAGAGATGCAGCAACATATTGGAATGGGTGGTGCGGCGGTGGAGGAGACGAGAGATTTGAAGGGTGATTATAAAGGGGAAGGGGGGAGTGAGAGGTGTGGGAGGGAATTGAAATGAATATGGGCTGGTGACAGCTGCCATTGTTTATGTCTCTGTATTGTGGGGACTCTTCACTTTGGGAATCGACTTTATTCACCTCGGCAAATTTTAATTTAAACTCTTTTTGGTGGGATCAGTGTTAATATTTTATATTTATTTTATAAATGATCGAACAGATAAATTTGATAACTGTAACATAATTTATTAAAGAAACATTTTCAACTAAATTCACCTTTCCATTTTTTTTTTACTGTTGTACTAACGCTTTATCTTTTACGTTTTTTGGGTTCCATTTACCATTAGGGTAAGTACCTAGATTCTCCTAAATATCTATCCATATTGGTCTTCGAATGAATACCATGTGACGTGTCCTATTCAAATTTAAAGCACTGTTTTTATGGTTTCACGTTTGATTTTTTTCTTTTTTTGCTTATTCGGTGCATTATGTTTGTTCAATGCGAATTTTTTTTATATCCAAATCTGCTTTGATCAAATCCAATCATAGTAAGTATTATTGATAAGTGAAAAAACACTCCCCATATAATTAATTTCGATACAATCAAACTCAATACGAACAAGAATTTTCCAATTGTTTCGCTTTTTGGAATGTAGCCCCATAAAAGATCTACTGGATTTATCAGCAATGTAATGTGATTTCATAAATTATCAGAAAAAAAAGTAGTGCAATTTCATAATTAGTTTCTATTTTAGATAGAAGAAAGAAAATAATAATAATAATAATAATAATAATAATAATTTGATTGGGAGGGGCAGTGGAAAATGGTACAAGATTAAACAAGGGAAAGAGACGATTGGGACAAAGGATGAGCTGTGGCTGTACAGTTAAGTGTCCGATTTCGCCTACTTTGACAAAAAGGCACAAAGGTTAGGGCAAATATCTAATTGGGATATACATACACTATTATTATCATTACATAAACGACTAGGAAGTAGCCCTCCTAGTCGTAGGACATTATGGGCTTCCGTATGCTTGTAATTCGTAAACACACACACACACACACACAGAAACAGAGCGTGCGTGTGGCCCGTGTTTACTCAACCCACATTCCCCACAGTGGACCATGGACATGGAACTGAGCTGTGAATTTGTTATGTGGGGTTTTGTTTATATGATTACTTGTCCGAATGCACGAGAACTTTGTGGGGGATGACAGGACCCCCTGCAGAGCCATTCAAAATGGTTGTTAACTAATTCACTTTAAACAGACACCCCCCATTTAGGTGTCACGACATGAGCTGTTATACGACGAGCACAACATTGGATTGGGTCAAGGTGGTCCTTGTTGATTCACACGGGATTCCATAGGTCCCATGGTACTTGGGTCAGAGCGTTAGTCAGTGATGCTTTCGGCTATTGGACTTTCATCATCTAGGATGCAGCATTCAAGCCGCTTCGCCTACCAGCACGACACTTGTACTGCTAGGCTGGTCCCATTTCACTTGCTGCTACTACATGAATAGCTTCTGCTTTTGTTTTCCTCCAGCTACTATGATCCGTAACAATATCACGGCCTACATAGCCGAAGATAAGCATGTTGGGGTTGAGGTGGAACAATGTGAACAAGGTGAGTTTTTCAACCACTTTCACCACCTATGATGTGTGTATGCCTTGGACATGAATATGGCAAAAGCATCACGGCTACCACATATGCATGCACCAATCTCATCTCAAGCACGTACGCGACTAACTGTAACCTATGGTTTCTTGTTTTGATATGCAACAAGTTCGTCATGATACCATCCAATGTCTATATTGGCCAAAAGATTAGAGGGCGTCGTTACTAGTTTGTTTGAAAGGTTAGGGTATCCATAACCAGGCAGGAAAATAAGGGCCTCGGGTTCAAAATGATGCATCCAACGGCCCACATCCCTCTGATGGTGACATAAAATGACAGGTGCCGACCTCAAGTTTAGCCCAGAATTGAGAGTACTAGTAGGAGCACATACCTCCTGGTATGAATGTTCATCGGTAAATATCAGACGTGCTAACCTTCGCGCATAGAAGACAAATGTATCCATATCAGCATGGCGATAATGTAGGCCTTGCTGAAAGTTGAACATGAAAACAATACCTCATCAGTTAAACTTGAGGCTCGTCCAGCAAAACAGCTACTTCATCATTACATGCTCCACAGTCAGCAAAATCTTTGAATTAGGCACATTTTATTGCGCACACTTATGGTGAATTTTCATAGAGTCCACCAAAGTTAAGAAGATGTAAAGCTAAAGGTTGGTATAACAAAATTAAGACTTACCAAAAGGGCGGCCTTCATTTCGGACTCTGGAATAATCGGCAGAAAACTCAAACTGAAAATATCACAAACTGCACACACCTAAGGCAATTCTTGAAACATGGATCCTAGCAACGAAAATGCTAAATGAAATGTTCTCACTTCCACAACACATTTAACCTTTTCGTTTCTCCTGCTCGAATCCAAGTTCCAAGTGAAAAGTAATTGCTAGATTTCTCCCTTTGGCCAGCAGGAAAACCAAATTATTTTTAATAATATGAATGACAGCTAACCAAGATTTAAACAAAACGAAAGATACTATAGACCAATAAGCAAAATCTTCACATTCTCAACTCAACAGTAATAATGGACACCTAAAAAAGAACAAAAGAATGCAATGCTATTAGAAGAAGAAACGATACAACCAGAGCAGAGAAAGCAACATAAGCAGATGGCGAATAGTTACATGGTCCACAACATAGCAAAGACATCTAAGTCAAAGTCAAGACCATCCCATCAGTAACCTTCTCAGTGTTTTTTTTCTCATTTCTGATAATTCTTGATAAGTACAAGTATTAGTGATAGGCACCAAAGAAGCCACACACACTATGCCTAGCAGCTCAGTTTTATCCGTTTTTCAATTTTCCCCCACTCTACCAAGCCAAGCTCGTGGTCATGCTCGTTGTACTTTTGGTACAACCATCACTAAATGTATAATAGATGAGGAAAAAGGAAAACAGAAATGCAATTTCCTTTCTTTCCTTGTAAAAACAAGCTTAGAAGCAACCATCTATGACCAACGTTAGTATCACAACAGGGATCAACAATCTTCTTTTTAGTACAAGAATTTGAAATGGGCAACCTTGACATGGCAATCCCACAGGTCAAACATGATGAACTAAATTTATAAATAATTCTTGGAATCAGAGTTAAAAGAGAAATTGCTCTTTATTGATGCCTTGGGCACTAAGATTTTATTTTGGGTCCAAGAACAAAATAAGGAACATAAACCAGAAAAACATTGGTTCAAGATGTTTCAATTGTGTTAGCTCATAATTATAATTGCTCAACAGTTTTGAGAACAGAAAACAGGTAATGAGAGTACTAGTGCAACATGAATATACACTAAAAGCAGAACAAGTATTTTAAACTAATAACACGAGTATATTTAGGATAAAACATAGTGCACTGATTAATACTTAGTATAGATAAACTTCTCTTCTTGTCGGAAGGCTCAGAACACCTTAAAGAAGTTTTAGAAAGTTGTGGCATTTGCTTGATTTAGCTAGGAACTAATGAATTCACCATGAAATTCACAAGCAGGATAAATGGAAAATGACTGCAATTTATTACATCCTTCAAAGAATTTAGGAACTCACATGGTCCTCAGAAAATTATACATATAGAACTGAAATAGAGCTATAGACTATAGTTACTATTGACCATTTCAGAACAACACTTATGTGGCTAATATTTGACAAACTCAAAACATATAAATGGGAGCTCGTCACAAGGTAAAATGTGTTGCAATGGAAGGAATCTAGCAGACGGACATTTTTACATAGTACTCCAAGGACCAAAATAGTGCTTATGCATTCATAACTATTCAAGATCTTTTATCTCATACCTTAACTGAGAAAATCTCTTTGAGGGAATACCAAGTTCCTGAAACTCCAAGGGTAATGCCTAAGACAATTATGGCCACATCTAAACTGGCTCGTCTCCAGCTCATCTCATCCTTGAAGGTCAAATAATGAAACAGCGCAGGCAAGACAAAGCCCAGCACACAGCAGGTGCTGCTTCCCACCAGAGACAAGAAGTCAGTGAAATTCGGGACGAACAATGCAACCAAAATCACAGCCAGTACAAGCGTCCACCTCAACCACAAGCAGTACTTTCCATCCCAAAATCTCCTCTCAAACACTTCATAAACAGGGTTCATCATCAATGGAAACGTAAAGAACAAATTAATACAGAGCCCCAGCTGAACCACAGTACTCAACAAGCCTTTTCCCATGTTGGTCGTGATGATATCCTTTGTGTTCTCACCGAAAGCAAAGTAGCCCAATACTCCAAATCCTGCATACATGCAAGCAATGAAAAACATGGTTAATCCATTGATTCTCCCAAACTTAGACTTGTCTTTCATCTCCGCCTCCAATGGTAAAGCCATCCCAATCCCTTCAAACGAATACACAGCCACACCCAATCCGTAAAAGAAAGTAGAAAGAGTGCCAAAAGCCTCGACCGGAGGCATTTGCTTCATCCATATCACAATATCCTCAACCATCACCACCCCCATTGCACCTAAATCAACGATATCCGCGAAAATGCTCATAGGAGCCAAAAGGGTCAGCGAGGCGATGGAATTCAAGCCCAATTGAAAGGGCAAGCAACTCCAAATGTAAATGCTTTTAGCAGAAAACCCCAAAATTTTAGGGCTGGCAACAGACAGCGTCACAGAGGAGGAACTACTGAAAAGATTGGCGAGAGTGTTACCGATGAAAATGAGATAGCCCACGCAGAACCCAGCTTGGGAGAGAACAATCATTACATCAACGGCTAATTTGCCAAAAGAACCACAGACAGCGAAGCCCAAATCACCGAAAGATGCAATCTTTGGGAAGCCAGCAGCAGTGGAACCCTCAAGCTTCTTGCGGGTGTGGACGAGGAGCATCATGCCGTGATAGGTGAGACCCGCCACCGAGAAAACCATGACGAGGCTCGTGATCCACCCGGTACGCATGAACGTGTAGGGCAGGCCAAGAACGCCGGCGCCCACAACCGCAATAAATACATTGGCGAAGGTTTTGGGCTGAGACGATAGCCTATGAGGCTTGCCATCGCCGGACAACAACGGGGTATCCTCTCTCGGCAATGAGCGCGCCGACGACCCGGCTTCATTTTTCTTATTGAATCCCATTTGTTAATATCGGGAACACAAATTAAACCCAAATAATAGATCTTGGGAGGATGAATGACGAACCCCCCTCCTCGATCCTATCCTCTGTGTGTGTGTGATAGGAGCCCTGTTTCTTTCAAGGGGTTCTGCTGCGGAGAGAGGATAGCCTGCACAAACTGAGAATGAAGGTGCAGTTATTGTGAACGGGGAAAATGTGGAAATTATAGGAGCAGATATTTTTCGAAGTGATTTTATAGAGTTGATATGCAAATGGGCGTTTCTCTCTCTACCATGGATGAAAAATTAGCAGATGAGAGAGAATGATGGTGGTCGGTCCACGTCCACGGAACTTGATTAGAACTTTCTCTCAGGTTGGTTTTCAATTTGGGCCGCCACCTTCTTGTCGACACGGTTTCATAGGACGTTAATTTTGAAGAAAAAAATATTTTATATGAATATTTAAATTTTATCTTATTTAATTATGTATCCAACAATATAGGTTGATATCCATACTATATAAGGTCTTTGACTGAAATTGAATTAATTTTGAATAAATAATTCTTTTTTATAAATTTGAATTTGTTTTTATTTTTAAGAAAATAATTGGCATTTATGGTGATTCTTTTTTTTTTTCTCCCCTAAAGTTGCCTACAATCATTTAACACATATTGTTCTTTCCCAATATCATTTAGCGTATATAGGTCTTCGATATTAACATGTATAGATCTTTACCCATTATGTGAATTTTTGTTAATAGAGTATAAAATTTATTATTCCCTTAAATTTCAAGATTTGAAATTTTAAACACATCTATTGTGTGCGCATATATATGAAGGGCATTTTTTTTATTACAATGTGCAATTTTAACTAATTTCTTAATTCTTGGGATTTTGAATTTTTTTTTAACTATATTATTTTTTTGATGGTTTTTTGATCATTAAATTTAATTATTTGGATGCTATTTATTCAATTTATATATATTCCTAGTTCTTTTTTAAATCATTTAAATTGATTAAAGCAAATGGTGTTTTTTGTTATTCATTTTTCATAAATTATTGATGTAGGTGGATGGATGAAATTTGTTATGGTCTATACCAATTATTATTTAGGTTGTAGATTCGAATTCTCGTGAATGCGGGTTGTAGTTGTATACTAATTTGTTTCTACTATATAATTAGTTAATATATTTAATATTTGATAATCACAAATTGTGATAATTTGTTCTTTGTTCTTCATTTGAAAGCGTAATTCTATTTATTATAATAGGCCGTTTTCATTTTTAAAAAAATTACCTTTATCATGGTTGTAATTAAAATAGTAGATGTTTATTGGATTGAGTAGCAATGGCTTGTTATGAATCCATAATTTATTGGAAGATTATATAATTTTGAAATTTGAATTTGAATTTTGAAATTGATTCTATGGCTTTATATGTTGCTTTTTCCCCCCTCCACAATTGAAAGGAATGGCATTACAATAAATTAATGGCGTGCAAGAAGCGTCAACACAAGTGGTGCTGGTGTGTTTATAAGAGTTTGACTAGTGGGGTGGGGTGGGGTGGGGTGGGGTGGGTGGGGGGGTGGTTTTCTTGCAAAAAGAGCAGTATTGATATAATATTAGAATTCACGTAACTTTACGACCTTAATAGGAACATTTTTTAGTTGAATAATCAAGTTTGATTGTATTATAATTAGAAATTGCAATGAATGTGATTGAAGTTTGAATTCCAATTAGAAAGTGTTTTATCTTGCATAAAGTGTAAGTTTGGAACACTAACAGTCATTTTTTGAATACAAAAATGTGATGTTTTATTCTTCATTTTTCTGACCTTGTTACTAAAGAAACAATAAAGTGGTGTTTTGGCGATAAAATTTCCCCCCAAATTTACATCCGTCAATTTTTATGAGAGAACACGAAAAGGATCAAATATTGATTAAAAATAAAAATAAAAAAGTCCTATTTATGATGAACTCATAAAATTTGGGATCAATGATATGAAATATTCATCCAATGAATTACGGTATCCTTTTCCTTTTGTTCATCTCAAAAATTGATATGCTACTAAATTTTAATGTTTACAAGAATAACTATATCCTATCTTTCGTCCTTTTGTGGTTGTTTTTTTTTTTTTTTTTTCACTACGAGTAACCTGTCGTTGGGCCATTTCTTATTTGAAATTGTTCCGTGTGAGACTGTGTAACATTAAGATATTAGGCGAACTGGGTTCATCATGTTTTGGGCCTGCGGAGCGCGACAGAGAAAATGAATAATTAATACGAGCTAGGGCTTCAGGGCCTGGGGCATTATCTTCATTTATTATCTGCCCATTTGGATAGACCTAAATAAAAAAAAAAAATACTTCTTCAATTGTGTTTTTTAGAATATAATTTTTTTTAAGTTAAATAATTTTATATTTAAATATAATAATTTAAAATACTTTGAAAAGTACTTTTATTTAAAATTATTTTGAATAACTTCTAAACAAAAAGAACATCTTTGGGGTTTCTTTTTTTTTTTTTAAAATCCATCAAAATACAAATGATACACCACAATATATATAATTCATTTGGATGGTTGCTTCTGCTTTAAAAAAACAAAAAACCATCCAAATGGATTCTACATATTGTCGTGATCTTTTGATTGGTGGTAATATATTGTAATACATAAAATAATTCAATTAAAATTTCATATTTGATTGCAGATTTTTTTTTATGTATTGTAACACTGTGGATTTGAGCCATGTTTTATTATTGGATTGAGTCTTTAGAGGGGGTGTAAAATTGAGAAAGTTAAAATTAATTGATTAATATCATTGGATTGAATTAACCAAATTGCTCTTATCATTCATAGCATTAATATATTTTATATCGAAAGGTAAAATAATACTTTAATATTAATACAATTCAATTTATAAAAACAAATTAGTATTACAATACACTCCAAACATAATGAATGGAGTTAACAACACATATCAAAAATAACATCGTAATTAATATTATTCAATACAATATTCAAATCTATATTTATCAGATCCCAATTCAATCCTCGCAATCAAAAAAGCCCGAAATGTTTTGATCCGGGGAGCAATTTTGATTAAATGGGTCTAAGCACCGAAACGTGGACGAATTTTAGGCCAGGACATTTCCTATGATATTGGAACTCTTGCGCCTGCAAAAGTCAATTCCAAATCGTCTAAATTGAATCAATTCACCCTACCGCCTTTTCACATCAATATTGACAAGGCAAGTTTCACGCTGTCATTAAAAAGCATCCTTATGTTAGCAGACGTAAATTTTTTTTCAGATGTTTTTCATAATTTAGCGATTTTTTAAATTAAAAAAAAATTGGCTATTAGTTGTGTCAAAATTTTAAATATATTTATTTAAATTGAAAGATTGAAACTAAATATTTAGCAAATTTATTACGAGCAAAACCCTTAAATTCAAAGAGTAAACAGACGACCATAAAATTAAGCATCTAGAAGTAGGAAAATGTGAATTGATCCCAACTCAGAACAAGAATTTGATTCCCAAGTGTTGAAAGCCCTAGATTCCTACATCATATAATTTGTAAGATCCCCTTGAGAAATCATAAAAGCCTCGTATTCCTGTTATTCGCGAAACCATAAATGTGAACTGTTCATATTGTTTCTTTGTCTAAAACTGTTAAATTTGTGTTCCCTATTGATCAGCCCGTGGTTCAGATGAAGAGTAGCCGCCGCGTAGAGGAGTTCACGGCGGCCTATTACGGTGTATGCGCGGCCGGAGGAATGCTCAGTGCCGGGACCACCCATCTCGCCCTCACTCCCCTCGACGTTCTCAAGGTTAACATGCAGGTATTACATATTTCGCCATTCAATTTTGCACATACCAAATGAGCTTTCTTTTTGCATTTTGGCTGATCATCTGCTCAATTCGCTCTTCTTCTTAGATTTTGTTTTTTGCGCTTTCTTTCTCTTAGTTTGTTTCTTATTTTTCATATGAAACTATGTTATCTTCTTTGCTGAGTTGAAGATGGTTTTCACTGCCCAATGCTACTCTGTTCCTCAGAGAAAAAAGGGGAAGAAACTACCAAAAACCCAGTGGCCTGATTTCTTTTTATGAATGATGTATATATATATGTACGTTTCAGGTGAATCCGATCAAGTATAATGGTATCCTGTCAGGGTTTAGTACTCTGTGCAGAGAAGAAGGTGCTTCTTCTCTTTGGAGGGGGTGGTCTGGAAAACTTTTTGGATATGGAGTACAAGGCGGATGCAGATTCGGTCTTTATGAGTATTTCAAGAAGATTTATGGTGACATATTGGTAGATCAGACCAAGGGTGTCATATTCTTCCTCAGCAGTGCATCTGCTCAAATATTTGCTGATGTTGCTCTTTGCCCATTTGAGGCTGTCAAAGTTCGAGTCCAAACCCAAACCCAGCCAAGTTTTGCTAAGGGCTTGGCCGATGGATTTCCAAAACTTTATGCTACTGAAGGGCTTTATGGGTAATTGAAGAACGCTTAACTCCATCGAGGTTAATTTTAAATACGAAATCTCACCTTTAGCATGCTGATATTGGCATGCATTTAACTTGGTTGCAGATTCTACAAGGGTCTCCTTCCACTTTGGGGCCGTAACCTGCCATGTAATGTCCTTACTCCAACGAGCTTCGTTTTATTTAATTGCCTTGACACGCTTTCTTATTTGAAGTCTTCAGTTTAAAATTTCCCCTGTTTTCGTTATACTGGTCCTTCGACGCCGACCTGAGAACTGAGTTTATTAGAATGCTATATATTGCCTATTGCCATTTCAAGAATATCCACCAATAAAGGTGTGTTTCACGCACTTAGTATGTGATGTTACCATGACATTTATATAAGGTAAGACTGAATATTATATCCAATACACAGTTTCAGAACTTTGTACGATTCAATGCCAATTCAAGTCAAGACATTAAGATTGGGTGTATGAAGTTATATATTATGTGGTGGAAATGCTATGAACTCTGGACTTATATTTTTATATATGTATATTTGGTTTGCATTTCATGTTTCTACTTATGCTTTCCTGTATGATCGCAAGTACTCCTGAGATTTTGAACTATACCTTTTCTTCCTTGATGTTATCTTCCTTCTGTTTCCTTTCTTCTAATTAGAGAGAACTGTTGGATGTTGCTAGTAGCAACTGCATTTGGCTTGTCTAGCTATTCTTGGCATGTTCAGTGTTTCATGTTGCTTGTCACACGTTTAATCTGCATGCCATAGATATCATATTTGTTGGAGTTAGGACTAGTCTGGTGATTATATTTTCCCAACTTCATATAAAATAGCCCATTTAGGTCTATTTTTGTAATTATGTTTTCCACCAACTTTGCATAAATGCCCACTCTATTTTGGTAACTTCGTATGAGATGCCCGTTTAGGTCTGATTACTGAAAGAGATACATACATTCTCCCAGATAATCCAATAATTATGCTCTGGTGTACTTAGTACTTAACTTGCTTACTCTTCTGGCAGTCTCCATGATTATGTTCACCACATTTGAGCATTCTGTGGAACTGATGTATCGCAACGTTGTACAAAGACGTAGGGAAGATTGCTCAAAATCCCAACAACTTGCTGTGACATGTTTAGCTGGCTATGCAGCTGGAGCTGTTGGTACTGTAGTATCCAATCCTGCTGACAATATAGTTTCATCTCTTTACAATAGAAAGGCTGAAACTGTAGTGCAGGTACTGTGTCGAAAATTATGTCCTTGTGTACTTGTTCACATATAAATAAGAAGTATCATTGTGGAGATGGTGTTCTTTCAGGCTGTAAAGAACATTGGGCTGGTCAATTTGTTTACTAGAAGTCTTCCTGTTCGAATTGCAATCGTGGGTCCTGCTGTTACCCTGCAGTGGTTTTTCTATGACAGCATCAAAGTGTTTAACGGACTGTAAGTATGACTTCTTTAATGGTTGTGCTTTGCTAGAAATCCTAGGTTGTCTTCCCATCCGAAGAAAAGAAGACGAATGTTGATAAAACACTGACTTCAATGATCTCAGTCAATTTAAGAATGAAGCTCGTATCCTATTTGCAATCAGGCTTCCTGTAGTTTACACGATGGGCCTCACCTAAATTAGTAGTCTTTCTAGTTCATGTACAGACTCTGAGTATCATACCATTCCCTATGGCTGTTGCTTAGAATACATGTAATGTAAGTTACCTTTTTTGACCAGGGCCTTTTTGTTTGCAGTTTACACTTTATGTCTCTATTTCTGGTTTTTGTTGCCGAATAAGATAGGAAAATGAATCATCATCTTGTATGCACTTGATATGGGCTAGTAGGGCCGATGTTCTGACAGGAAGTTAGTCCTAGTGAACTCGGAAACTGCATGGAAGATGTCACATGAAAGAAGAGGATCATGTTTGAAATTTAAAACTGAAAAGCAAGGTGAAAATCTGGCATTGGAATGAGATACTTTCTATAGTCGATGAGGTAACCTACCATTTTGATTGGGTACACTTATGTTAACACGATTTCAGATGTTTCTCATGGACACCCCCATATTGTTCTTCTGTTTCGTAAGGATGTGCACGCGAAAGCAATGGATCAAAACATTTGCGGCGCATTTTAGAGATCAGCTTCTGAAGTTTCTGAAATTTAAATATTTTCTTTCAACTTCTGTGTGTAGTAAATTCAACTCTTTTGTCGTTGTTGTTTAATGTTTGAACTGTTACAGGCCTACTAGTGGAGGGCTGAGAAGGCATCTGAACTATGAGACAGCACCTTAGTCGAGCCAACTTTTTTGTGCATATGGAAAACAAGACATGGTCTTTTGATGCTCATTTAACTCAAAGATTGTTTTGGAGGCTGCAGATGGATGTTGGCGACCATGCGGTGGTATTTTTGCATTTTCCTTTTGGTATCTTTTCACCATAAGCTTTAGCCGGTAATAAAAAGACTACTGTGGAGTTCATCTTTCCTCCTTGATTTTACATTACCCAGCTTGCAAGAGATGTAAGTTTGGGAAAGGGGTATCTGGTTTTAGGTATTGACTAGTTTAGGGAGGTAATAACTGAAGATATGGTTACAGGAGATGCAAATTGATGGCCTTGTTTGTTGTATCTAGTCTTGATAGATAATGTGTGTAAATATACTGTTACTAATGGTGGTGGTGCTAGAGCAAATTGGATTCTGATCATCACTAGGCCTGAATGGACCTTGCACTTTGTTGGTAATATTCGATTGGCCTTGTTACACCAGATATTATTTTGTCAAAGAAATAAATTTGGGCCTAACTCACCATCGAAAGTTAACTTATGAGGGGAGGGCTGATGTGGGACATTTAGCACACTCCGATCACGTTCAGGGTCAGATACGTATGAGAAACCTAAAGCATGAAGTTTGTATGAATGAATATCTGTGGGTAGAAAGATTTGAATACATGATATTTGTATGTTCTGATATTATATTAAAGAAATGAAGTTGGGTATAACTCGGCATCAAAAATTAACTCGTAAGGAAGGGGTTGATGTGGGACATTTATGAGAATAGTGTTGGTTTTCTGGTGCTTGATCCCACTCAATTATATTATATATTCAATTTACAACTCAGATATTTAGTTGACTTGGTCAATTTTGATAATTTTTATGCTGTTGGTTGTGTCCTTTGTGGCTGCTTGACAAAACCCTTCCTACCACTGCCCCTCGTTCACGCTAAAATTAGTAGTCTATTTGATTGATTTTTTTTCAAATATGTATATACATAATTATGCCAATCTGTGCAGCAGATATTATTGAGATTTAGGCTTTTAATATATTGAAATTATAAAGTACTCAATATGATGATATCTTAGCCTACAAGTATGAAAATTCCAAGTGCTAGATGAATGGGAGAAATCATCTGGTAATAGAGTGAGAGCATTAAATGACAGTTCACTTTATCCATTTCTATGGCAAATCTGATCCAATTTTAGTGAAGTGCCCCAAAGCCGTCCAATCAAGGCACGGGGCCAAGACGTTTTTCCTTTTTGGACGAGGTGAAATTTTTATAAAATATTTAAATATACACACACACAAATACTTTTTTTTTATTTAAATGGACAAAATTTAAATTTTTTAAAAAAAATAAATATAAAGTTTATGATTAATTACGTTAAGCACCAAGCACCCTAACGTTTAAAGCGTTTTGCACTGTGGTGTCTAAATTTTGATCATGTGCTCTTGTGGTGCCTAGCTTTTTAAAAATGTGCATTAATGGGGTTTTTTTGATTTTTTCGGTTGAATCTTTTAAAATATTTCGTCAAACACCACTCACGTGACTTGCACGTGCAATAATCGAGGATAAAAATGAGATTTCATCACTATCTTGTCTCTCCCACTCAAAATACACCAAAAAATAAAATTAAAGAAGTCATCATCTTTACCCTCTTTCTCTCCGACTTTGTAGAATCTTTGCTCAGACTTCTTCTCCAAATGAAAAACAATCCTTAATCCTCAATTATTTGGGAAAGAAAAACTAATATGATTTAAGTACAAATACAACAAATGCATTCAAATTCAGATCAAAGCGCCTTCAAAGAATAACCAAAAAGGCCATTTTATCAATTTCACACCGAAAAAATAGTGCCACGCCTCAGGTCCTTCAAGAAAAATGTAATGATCTTGGCCTGCAAGCTAGAGATTTTCTTGAACATATATATATCAAAATATTTGATGAAATTTTATGGGATGATTTGCTTTTTTCTCTCTATTTGTGCAGATTTTGAAGTCATGAAAAAAAATCAAGAACAGTTTTGTATAAATCGAAGATTTGTGAGATATACTCCACATACAAATGAAATTGAAAAGGTGGGGATCGGAAGGAGGAGTTCTAGGTGAGTCCGCAAATACCAAGGGAAGACAGTGGGTTACCAGCATTGGGGAGACTGGAGGAGATGAAGGGGACATTGAAGAAGCCTTCGATCAGTGGCAAAATAGTAGATGCCGTGTTTGATCATGGGATAGTTGGAAAGCCCACAACAAGGCGATTCAGATGTTGGTAATATTGTCGGAATCCAACGAGTGTCATCAGAGAAGGATTGACGAGGAAGAAAAAGAAAAAAAAAGAGTAAAGGAAAAATATAGGGAAGAAAAGGGAAAGAATGAAGAGAAAAATAAGATTAAAAAACACTTAAAGAAATAAAAATATGAAATATCAGTTTTGCCCTTCAAGTAATCACGTGTAAATCACATAATAAGGTATCAACGGAATATTCTAAAAGATACTACCGGAAAATTGAAAAAATCCTATTAGCGTACATTTTGAAAAGGTTAAGCATTGCGGGCGCACCTCATCAACAGTTAGGTATTAAAGTGTAAAATATTTCAAAAATTAGAATGCTTAACACAATTAATACTAAATTTTAATTTGATATAAATTTGATAGGAGCTTGACGACACATCCACCTTTTGGCCCCCACCTCTATTACCAAAGGGAGAACCCCATGGACCTTCTATGCAACAAAAAGTTCAGACTGCATTACATTATTAATTTATTTATAAAATAAACAATTTGTAAAATATAATAAAATATTAAATATTTATTATGGAACCCATATATCGAATTCATACGGAAATTTTCACACTGATCGAAGAATCCGACTAATAAGACAGCAAGTATTGCCCCTATAATGCTTACTGTGGTCCAGTTAAGAAACAATGGCAGCTTGTCAAATGGATTTATTCATATTTGAAAATAGTTATAAAGTAATACAAAAAGAAAACGAGTAAGTAGGAAATAGGAAAGCAGATGGAAAAAGGGTGGCTAAGCTGGTCAGCACTCTCACCACCCTGTCCCATTCCCATCAATTGATTATGCTATTGCTACGCCAGTTAAACATAAAAAGTTAAAAAAATAAAATAAAATTGGGTCTGTATATTTATTTACTCTATATTGAAGAGCTGGAGATGGTGCTTGAGACTATTACCAATATCTGATCTTGCAGGGACCTTTGACTTTGTCACCTCCTCCACCTACTTTTTTTTCCTGGTAATGGTTTTACGATAATCTCAAGATCCCGTTATTTAGACTTCTTATTATCTCTCTTGAAAGTTAAAGACTTGTCCTTTTTCTAGTTTAATCTATATCTGCAAGTGTGTATCTTTCCTTCTTGTTCTTGTTCTTCTTTTCCTTTTACTGTTTGTGGGATTTATTTTCTTGATTTATAGGTGGAAGTTGGTAGTTGGAAGTATTACTGTATTTTTGTTGATTTTCTATTGAGTTAATGCTTGCCCTTTCATTCTGGCCTTCTGGGTCCGATCTGATCCAACATTTTATGGCTCAGTTGTCTTATTCTTTGTTGTTTATGCTGTCTTTTGTCAATTTCTATCATTTTTCTGAGCTTGTATTTGCTTAGGCTGTCTGTGTGGATGGAGGGCTTTGGGAGCTGGGATTTGGAAGAACATATTCATTAACTTTTGAATTTGTCATGATGTCAATTTGGGTATAATGATACTAATCTTGCTTTCATGTTGTTTCTACTTGTTCAGAGTTCTGGCATATTTTGGGTTAATGTGAACAATAATTTGCTGCAAAGAGATTGAGGTGAGAATAGAGAAAGAAGGGGAACGCAAGTTGTTTGATGGGCAATACATGCCGTGGATCATTCGGAAGCAAAGCTTTTCAGGGCGACAACGAGCCCCAAGACCAGTTCAGCTACAAGCGCAAAGCATCATCGGCTCGCTCCAATTCTTCTGACTGTTACTCCCCTTCCACCTTGACTGCCCAACACCTTGTTGCTCAAGAATTCTCGAAAGACACCAACCCAAACCACAAAAAGGACCCAAATTTGCCACCACAAATCAGTCTCAAGAAAGAGAGCATCATGAACCGCGGAACCACTAACCAAGCTTACTTTGTGTTGGGTCACAAGACTGATAATATCCGAGATATTTACACGCTTGGCCGTAAATTAGGACAGGGTCAATTCGGAACCACTTATTTATGTACTGAGAATTCCACTGGCATTGAATATGCTTGTAAATCTATATCAAAGAGGAAGTTGATTTCCAAAGAGGATGTGGAGGATGTTAGGAGGGAGATTCAGATAATGCACCATCTGGCTGGTCATAAGAACATAGTCACCATCAAGGGGGCGTATGAGGACGCTCTCTATGTTCACATTGTGATGGAACTTTGTAACGGAGGTGAACTGTTTGACCGTATTATACATAGAGGGCACTACAGCGAGCGAAAGGCCGCTGAGTTGACTAGGATCATTGTAGGAGTTGTTGAGGCGTGCCATTCGCTTGGAGTTATGCATAGGGATCTTAAACCGGAGAATTTCTTGTTGGTTAACAAGGATGATGATTTCTCTCTCAAAGCTATTGATTTTGGACTTTCAGTTTTCTTCAAGCCGGGTATGCTTAAAGTTACCTCTTCTATGGTTTTATTCTTATGCTGCTGTTTGGTTTGTGGCAAGCGTTAGGAAAGTGCATAACTTGTTGGGTGTTTGTTTAACTTCATATATGATTTGGTTCTCCAGGTCAAATTTTCACTGATGTAGTTGGGAGCCCATATTACGTTGCACCTGAGGTTCTTTTGAAGCACTATGGCCCCGAAGCAGATGTATGGACAGCAGGCGTCATACTCTATATTTTGCTAAGCGGTGTGCCGCCTTTTTGGGCTGGTAAGTTTATTTGCTCTGGAAGTGTATAGATTCAATTCCTGCTGCAGTGGACTGATGATTTCTGGTAATTGTTCAGAAACTCAGCAGGGAATATTCGATGCTGTTTTAAAAGGACACATTGATTTTGACTCTGAGCCATGGCCGCTGATATCAGAGAGTGCTAAGGATCTTATTCGGAAGATGTTATGCATGCAACCTTCAAAGCGGTTGACTGCTCATGAAGTGCTATGTATGTTCTCACTTCTCCCTCATATTATTCTTTAGCTACCACTTGTATCCTTGATCATGGATTGTTGAGATCTGTTTCATTTCTCCTAACATTCTGATCTTTAATTGATATCTAGAGTTTTTACTTTGCGTGTCCCATCATATATCTGGAAAGGTTCTCTGATTTGTGTCTGAAACAGAATGATAGTTCTGTAGTGGCGTAAATTGTTGCATTCCAAAATTTCTGCTCTTGGAGATCTATATCCTTAAAAAGAGTTGTTTGATAAGAGCTGTAGTTTTTGGTGCCCTTTGTGTGCTCAATAGGAGAACAGTAATGCTAAATTTCGTTATGTGAATATATTGATTATTGTTACCGAGATAGAGATTATTGTCACTGAGATAGAGATCTTGTATATGTTTCATTGACATCTTTGAAAGGTTTTGGTTGTGCTGCTGATCTAACAGCCTTGATATTTTATCTCAAACCATCTAGGTCATCCCTGGATATGTGAAAATGGTGTTGCGCCTGACAGAGCCCTGGATCCAGCTGTACTTTCTCGTCTTAAGCAATTTTCTGCGATGAATAAGTTGAAGAAAATGGCATTACGGGTATGTTAATAAGCTCAGACACGAGTTCTTCAGTATTTTTCTTCAGATAGTTTTGTAGACTTCATGTTTGTTACGATGTTGTGACTTTTTTGTTTTAAGCACGTATAGTTTATCGCTTAAATTTACACAGATATCGATATGTACATGTTGCTTGATAACGGCAGATGGATGATATAATCACAAAATTCATGAGACGAAATTAAATGCTAATCCTATTCTTTTTGTCCAGGTAATAGCTGAGAGCTTGTCAGAAGAGGAGATTGCTGGTTTAAGAGAGATGTTTCAAGCCATGGACACTGATAATAGTGGAGCAATAACATTTGATGAACTCAAAGCTGGTTTACGAAAATATGGATCCACCTTAAAGGATACAGAAATACGCGATCTTATGGATGCGGTATGGAGACTTTCTCTCAATAGGTTATTCTTCGTTGTGGAACCTCGTTTAGTGCTTGTTTATGTCTTTTTCATCTATGCATTGCACATGCAATTAAGGAGGATAAAAACTCTAATTTCTTGTATGCACGTGCTTATAACGTTCATTTACATACCAATATGCTTGGGATTCATGTTAATATACAGTTTGCATGAGATAATAATGATTAGACCGAGCATCAGATAGGATTGTTCCTGTGGTTTCTGTGCTTTTGGTCTCTGAGATTTACCAGCAACTGTTGCTGAATTATCGCTATGGTGGCAGGCTGATGTAGACAACAGTGGGACCATCGACTATGGGGAATTTATAGCGGCAACAATTCACTTGAATAAACTAGAACGTGAGGAACATCTTTGGGCAGCTTTCCAATATTTCGACAAGGATGGAAGTGGTTATATTACGGTTGATGAACTTCAACAAGCTTGTGTAGATCATGGGATGACTGATGTTCCACTTGAAGATATTATCAAAGAAGTCGATCAAGATAATGTAAGTCATTCCACCTGTTGATGCATCTCGTTTTATGTTGATTCGATATGTTGCTAGTCACAATGCAAGTTTTGCCATGGTAATTCATTTATTAGCTTGGTGATGCGCATATATGATGTGATTTTAATAACTCCAGTTGATATTCTCCGTATATTTCTGTATCATATTTCTGAAGATATTTTCTTGAAGGTATTGATGGAATTATTGCAACGCTCCCTTGATTTATCAAACTCGTTAATAGTACTTTAGAGTCTTTACATTGTTTAAACTTGTTAAAATTGACCCACTAAATCATCTCCTCATTCTTGTTACTGTTGAAAAGCCTCGGCTTTTATTTTCTTCTGGTTGGAAAATACATGGTTTATTTGATGCTAACCTTCTTTCAAACATACTTTCATAGGACGGACGCATCGATTATGGGGAGTTTGTTGCTATGATGACGAAAGGCAATGCCGGTGTTGGTAGGCGCACGATGCGAAACAGCTTGAATATAAGCATGAGAGATGCTCCTGGAGCTCTTTAGATTTTTCATGCTGTGTACAGACAAGATGGTAGATGAGATTCAACGCTCTGCAAATAGTACATGCTGTCTGTTGAAATGCTTCCGAAAATTAAAATTTGTTCCCCCATAACCCTAGCAATTCGACACGGAAGACAACATGTTGGCGTTGTGGTACTTGCAACTGGAGAGGTAGTTGTAAAACTTGTTTGTGATGTTGTACTATTCTGATATGATGTAGTAATTTTTTGGAACTGGAGACGAACAGTTGGTAATGATGATGCTTGTAATCTATTTTACCAATGCTTTATTTCATTCTTCTTTGTCCAGGCCTCTGGGCTTTATGAATCCGAAAGGATATTCAGACATTATCGTTTTGTTCTAAGATCTTGCATTATGTTTTTGTTTATGTAATCATGCATGAAAACACAGCAGGGACTTTTGCGAAGAGAAGTTGAGAGCACCAAGTTCTTGTATATGTAGTATTTTGGCGAGACATGCATTGAGATTGAGCTCATATACAGATAGAAGAAACTAGCATGAAAGCACATTTATTCCTCTTGCCACTGCTTTGCACCTTCCACAAATGGAACTACACTGGAGTTGCGTTTTCGTGCGATAGTGCAATCTCCTGCAAGAGAACAGCAACACATCTTATTCAAAGGTGACTAGCAAGACACACTGTGTTGCCCCCATAATGGGCTTTTTTAGTATACTGGTTCGGATTAGTGGGTCAATGGATTAGAATTGGGTGGTTAAGATTGAAAAAAAGAATGTAGCCTAAGACAACCAGGAAAAAACTCACTTTAAGCTCTCCGGTGCTCGAAAAAGTGCATTTTGAAGTGATGCCTCGTCCCTGAGCCAACAACCATCCGGCTTCGCAGCAAGTTGCCTTGTCTTTGGCTCTCTTCACCGAACACCACAGTTGCTTCGGGAGTAATATGAGGCCGCCCTCCTCTCTGATCAACTGATGTACGCATTCGTCTCTGAGTTCTTGGATCTTCTTCTGGCCAACATAAAGCTATTTCCATTATGCACAAACTAGTTCAACGAGATTACTAGGAATGAAATAAGTAGCAGTTGTCTTACATTGTGAGAAGTATTGAAAGTGGCAACAGAGCCGAGGCCTCGCCAGACACCGGAAACTTGTGAAGCTTCAAGGGCTTGAGTGGCTGCAAATGCAGAATCGCGTATGGCGCATCCGCCCAGCTGATCCCCGTTCCTGAAGGGGCCGTACCATTGCTCGGAAAAGACCTTAATACCACGCAAATTCAGCTCGGTTTCTTGCAACTCGACCACCTGAATTATCCTGACCCGCAACTCTTTGTTGTTGGGATCGATCAAACAGTGCTCCAACTCCATTGATTTGTTTGCGCCATCAGGCCAAACGGCTACATAACATCCCGTGGAGTGATATCCCAAGACACTATTAGTATGGTGTTCGGCTATACTCCTCTCCTGGATGCTGTAACTGGTGGCAGCATCAGCTTCGCACCCCACAGTGGGGAGAAGCTTAATGGTCTTGTACACGAGAGAGGGGCAGTTGTTATTGAGTTGAGCTAGTGTTGGGCACTGTGTTTGCCAGTCGAAGACCTTCACCTCCCATTCGCGATAAGCCTCTGGGACCACTGACTCTGGCAGCTCGATAGGGTCTCCGTCTACAGTGAAATCAGCTCCGAATCCGTCCCATTCACCCGACACGTTTTTCACAAATTCCGGCCAGCCTTGGTTGATGAAGTTACCGGTGGTGATAGATTTTATGTCGGGCGAAGAGATGTGGGGACGAGCGGCGGCGGTAGAACAATTGAGTTGCTTAGAGTCGATAGGGAATTGGAGGTTAGAATAAGGTTTGAGAATGTTTGATCGCCGGAGAGGCAAGATGGGGAGCTGGCGCTGCCGCGGTGGTGAGAGGATATTGGTGTTGGTGGAGAAGGCAGCCATCATGTATAAATAAACCTCCGCCTCGGCCCTCCGGCTCCGCCTCTGCCGCCGCCGGTGATATAATATCTATTGTATTGATATAATTTGTACCAATCTGTAAGTATAATCCAGCCTGCATACAACTGCTGCCTGCCTGTAAGTTCTAGTTTTTTTCTCTGCAGCCAATCGAAAATATGGGTGGTGGTGGTGGTGAATGCATTATTAGATTGAAAAAGAAAGAAATCGTGTTTCTATCCACACAACTTTGTGATATGTATTGCTACATCCTACATGTTACAAAATTCCTTGGGATAAAACAAAAATGATATATAGTCAACATGGAATCTGTAGTCTTGCCACAAATCTAAATAAACTTCATACTTTTTTGGTCACACAAATGATAACATTTGGGCCAGGATATTCTTTCTTGCCAACCGAAGCTGTCTCGAGTTGCATATACGGTTTAAATGTGAACTCGTGCCAAGGATATTTATACAAAGGCGGAGTCAAAAGGGTTTGGAGGACACAGTCAGTCTCTTTTTCACAAGTTTATATTGAATTAAATTTTATATGTATCTTCTTGTTTAAAAAATTTCAGATTTCATCTTCTTAAATAATGATGCGGGCAGCAACTGGACTAACTTGCCGAGAAGGTGAGAGATGCTGATTTGGCTCTCAACCTCCTAGGAAGTAATGTAGGTGAGCTTTATCGGAAGCATTTTTGGTAAAGACCTTATGATACTTAAATCAATAAGTTTATCAAGTAGAAGATCGGAACGTAAAGTACGCATAAGTACATATCGGAATTGAGCAAAATGGCCTCCTCAACTGTCTGAGCCCTGACCTGATTGGATTCGAGGAGGCATCCTCGAGTATATGTGTCATTAGATGCCAGGCGTCTTCACTAGATATTGGTCCTCGCATATGACTCGGTGCCACATGGAGGACACACATTTCCCCCATTCCAAATAAAAATACTTTTAACATTTTATGAAAATTTGATATCATCATCCAAATAAAAATTTCTCACTTCGTTACACACACACACACACACACAAGCGGATTTTCTATCTACCAATAATTAATAAATAAAATAAGCAAAGGTTCTAGTAGAGGATTTTGTCCATGCTATCCACGTGTGTATAGTCCAACTAGTATTTTTAATTATTGGATTTGAATATAATGATGTCAAAAAGTATTAACAAAAAATATTACATTATAAAACTAGATCCAACGATTAAAAATTCAGTTCGATAGTATCCAATTGGATAACATCTGCCCTTCCCTAGTAGAGAAAGCAGGATGAGATGAGAGGGGGAATGGACACGGTTAATTTACACATCACCGTCAAGCCGATGTCCTGTCCATATTCTCCAGTTTTAATTAATTAATTAATATTAGTAGCACATGCCAATCGAGATTACTACACCATGCCAGCCAAATTACGAAAACCATGTGCACCTCAATTTCTTCTAACTTTCCAACTAATTATGAATTGATGTGGCCATGTACATGTTATTTTTATACCACATACTAGTACGAATTATTGTAATTAAACTAATTATAAACCCAAACATAATATAGTATACCAACCTTAACATGTTACTTATTTTTATGTTATTAATAACTTCCTAATTCCTCTACACGAAGCTCTTAAAATTGGCGCACACAAGACACACAATGTCACGCACCGACACATTCAGAAACGTGGATTTTATTATTATGTGCTGAAACAAATTAAGCTCACCGACGGATACCACTACAACGGTTTGATCTAACTCAGACGATCAGCAAATGTATCATTCTAACTAAATTGAAAGAAAGAACGCTCACCGACGCGAAAATTTCTTGTTGCACCTATTCAATTATATAGAAACTAATTACGTGATGAGTATAAATTTATACTTCTCATGATTGATATACAATTTAAAAAAAATTATATATTAATATTTGTTATATGATTAATTAAATTCATTTCGGGTCTCGATGAAAACATAATTTTACATAGAATTTTCCGACCGGCGGGACAATGACAACATAAACCACGAAAATTTAACAATTTTAATCACTAACATTGAGAGCACAGATGACGAAAATTGAATCGCTTACACTGAATTTCTCCATGAAATTCAAACAAAAAAAAAAAGCGGCATTTTACAATTGCTTGCTTAAGTGGTCATGCAGTATTGTACGCAAACCCCAAAATCAACAAATAGTACAGATCACAAATATTCTACAAAACAAATGAATCAATCATCAAGAAAAGAATATCATACAAATTCATATACTATATATCAACGCCACGCACGAAAGACTTGATCATCAATGCCGAGTACTGGCCACGCTGGATCGATTGCCCAGAGATTTGGAATCACAACACCGACGAGCACTAGTGTGTATATATATATATATATATATATATATATATATATTAGTGGATGAGCGAGGCGGACCTGGCGCCGTCGTCGAAGTTCTTGGCGTAATCGAAGGAGTCGTATCGGAAGGTCTGGGGGAGCCCGACGCTGTCGGCGCCGACAAGCTTGCGGCGGAGGTGGGAGGTGACTTTGTAGACGACGTGGCGCCAGCTGCCCTTGCTGTGCGTGCCGAGTGTGGCGGTTTCCTCCTCGTTCATCTCGAGATCTGTGGCAAAGGTGGGCTTTCGGGAGAGGATCCAGGCCCATCCCCAGTCCCACCACTTCCGGATGGAGGTGCCGGCGTACTCGCCCATGGAGGATATCGATTTCGAGCGGCGGAAGGCCCAATCGGCGGCGGGGGAAGAGGACGGCTGGATCTTGAGGTTGAGCGAGATCGACGAGAGGCGCCGGCGGATCCCGGGCCGGCCCTGCTCTTGGGTTTGGGCTTGCGAAAGTGGGAGAGATTGCTTGCCTTGGAGGTGGAAAAAAGAGCTCATTCTCCTCGAATTGTTGTTCATAGTATTAGAATGCAAATGGAATTGATGATGAGATCTCAATGAATAGAGACGAGTAGAGTAGAGAGGAAACAAAAAGAAAAAAAAAAAGACGAATAGGGGGGTGCAGATGTATGTAGGAGTAGTGGTCACAGCTCATGGCTTACAGCCTGTTTTATTCGGGTTTTTGAGGTTTACAACCACGTTGCAGCTGTGGTCCCTTTTTTTTTTTTTTTTTTTTTTATTTCGTAAAAGTGGGCTCTTAGGAGTATAATTTAATTCCTCTCTCAATCATTAGGAATATGTTATTTCTTCTTCTTTCCGGTGTCACGTTACATTATTCATTAAGGTGAATGAACTGTGTTTTGAATCTTTGTCGACATATACCCTGGCCTGGAGGCTATACTCTACAATAATGGTACTAAATACTCTCCGTAACTCATTAATACATACAACATGTATTGATAAATCCAAGTACTTTGATGTGTTTTGTGAGTTTTGATTCCAAATTCAACCCGACTCATCCAAAATTTTTGGAGTTAGAGACGAGTTAGGTCATTAATTTTTGAGCCAAACCCAAAGCCTTCAATCAAAAATTGATTTTTTTGCATTGTATTTGAAGTCATGCCATGTATTGACTTAGTCGACTCGATCACATAGTTTTCCGATGCCAGATGATTACAAGGTTGAAAGATGCAACAAGATTTACTCCGGGGTGAAGCCTTAGTTAGGGGTGTGTGTACAGAACTGTATCCAATTTGAAGCTTTGATAGAAAATGCAGACTGAATCGAAATTTTCGATTTCAGTTGTAGTTTTAGTTTTGGGGTTCGGTATACTATATCCAACCAAATATCGAATTTATATATGTGTGTTGCAAATTTGGCGTATTGAAATTTCAGTATATCAAATTTTCGATTCAGCGTATACCGAACCCATGGTTTTCGTACTCATGGTTTCTTTCACTGATTAAATTCAATATTAGTGATGGAAAATAGTAGTGATCAATTAGCATTGATGATATTCTAAATATACTGTACAATTGAACTAGTAGCTAGTTGCCAATTAATGAGGACTAATCATCTATCTAACTCATCACCAATTTGGATTGGCATACAAAAATCATTATTTCTGTTTATGACTTACATTAATCACGGGTTAGGTTTGGGCTCTACAACTGTGTGCCGACACCTCAACGGATAAATACTAATAACCCATTAAGTAGACTCATAATAGGTCCATTATTGATTGGGCCGGGCCGGAAGTTAAAAAAGGCCATATATACACGGCTTTCAAGCAGGCTGCAGACGAGTACACAGGGGCCCAAAACGTTTGGTTTCAATTTTATATGCATGTGCAGCACAAGTGTGAAAATGTCTTTGCATGTTTAGCTTATTTAATTGATTTCTGGTCGATTTCAAGACTTGCTTTGGCGGCTCTTAATTCGTAAGCAGTTTCCATTGGCTTACACGTATGAGGAAGCAGTTCTCGTCGACAGAGGTGGAGTTGGCGGTGCGATCGCCCCCCGATTTAATCGGATTAAATTTTGGAGTTGGCGGGTGCGATCGCCCCCCGATTTAATCGGATTAAATTTTATATGTATTTGTTTGATATTTTCAAACTTTGTCCTCCAAAAAAAAAAAAAAAAAACTCTTCGAGGGACGTTCTATACAGCACTTCATCTATCAAACTACAAACCAATATGCAGAAACAGAAAAATCATGCAAGTATTAGATGAGAAGGTCTCAAATGGGAAGTTTATTCAGATACAAGTTTTTCTTTTCTTGATAAAAATAGGAAATTCAGAATACAGGGTTTACAAGAAAATGATCAATAGAAACGAAAAGCTAAAAATGAAACCTGTTCGAGAATTCCCCTTCATTTACACGTTTTATATCACTTCACTTGGTGTTAAGTGTGAGAGGTTGCATAATGCAAAAACTCATCTCCCCAGCACAGGTTAGCACCTTATCGGGTCCAGTAATTTCATCCATTCATCAATTTTTGGGGATAAGAAGCTTAAGATGAAACCTTAGAGACATCCTTATTAGACCTATTATACTTCATGTGACTCCTGACGAGTTGCCCTGCAGCAAGCGCCGACATCAGAGACAGCTCTCCGGCGAGAACTGCACCAGCAACAATGGTGGCTAACAGCCTCGAGTTTGATCCTGGAGCCTCTTTACTGGCTCCCTTTACTCCAAGCAGGTTCAGGCATGCTGACTGAGAAGACAGTTGAGTCCCACCTCCAACTGTACCAACCTGAAATTACACAGAATTTAACCGTAAGTCTCATAGATAGTGGTAAGCCAAAAGTGACCTCTAGAGACAGCTACATATAAATATATCAAGCATGAAAAGGTGTTTACCTCAATAGAAGGCATCGTGACAGAGATGTGAAGATCCTTTCCATCATTGACTGCTTCCATCATGGTGATGCAGTGAGAACTCTCAACATTCTGTGCAGGATCTTGACCAGTGGCTATGTAGACCGCGGAGACAATGTTGCTAGCATGAGCATTGAACCCTCCCAGAGCTCCGGCCATGGCGGAACCAGTGAGGTTCTTGAGCATGTTGAGCTCCACCAAAGAAGCAACATCGGTCTTGAGCACCTTCTTTACCACCTCTTCCTTGATGATGGCCTCACACACAACTGACTTGCCCCGCCCTTCAATCCAATTCACTGCAGCAGGTTTCTTGTCGGAACAGTAGTTTCCTGATCAGTCACAAGAACATATCGCGTAACATATTAGTCTCCGGCAATAATAGAAACGAGCATAAAGTCTGTTCCTTTGGTTAATGAGATTGTTAAAGATATGAAAAATTGGACATTTAAGTGGTGAAGCATACCAGATATGCCGATAACATCCATATCTGGGAACTGGTTGTTGAGGAAGTCCATGACATTCTGCACACCCTTTGAGATCATGTTCATTCCCATGGCGTCCCCCGTGCTGCAGGAGAACCTGATGTAGAGATTCTTGCCAGCGACGGCACACTTGATGCTCTGAAGCCTGGCGAATCGGCTGGAACTGTTGAATACAAGTGACAATGTCTCGAAATTGAGAGGATCCTCCAGGAAGAACTTCAATTCTGCAGCCCGCTTGGCAGTGCCGAACCTCACCACTGGAGCCCTCGTCATTCCATCCCTGAGAAGGGCGCTGCTGGCCCCTCCGGAGGCATAGATGGCCTTGCACCCTCTGTTGGTGCTAGCCACCAGGCACCCCTCCGTGGTGGCCATGGGAACCGAGTACTCCCTCCCGTCCAACAAGAGAGGCCCTGCAATACCCACCGGAATCTGCACATAACCCACTGGCATCTCGCAACACTGCCCCAGTATTGCGTCATAATTGAAGCCCTCCAAGGGCAGTCCGTCGAGGGATTTACCAGTGGTACGCTGCAGGGCTTCGCGGCGGATGGCGGCGGCGCGGCGACAATCGCCAAGCTTGGATTCGAGGGCGTACGAAGGGGTTTTCCCCTCCACCACCGACTTGACGATCTCCTCGTCCTCCTCGGAGGAGAGGGGAACAACAGGAGTAGGAGGCACTCGATCATCAACAATCTTGGCGGGTCTTGGTGAGTCAAGGGTTTTGGGGGCCGCTGCTGCGCAGGGGACGGCGCGTGTATCCTCCTTGAGCATCAATCGATCAAAATCATTGATTTCGTCTTCATCCAGAATATCTTCGTGGGAAGCGCGGGGAATGATGAGGGACTGGACAAAGCCGATGCCGAAGAACCCGAGGAGATAGATGAAGGAAGCGACGAAGGTGACTATGGCGGCGATCTCCGAGAGGGTGACGACGTGGAGGGGGGTTGAATTCCGGATCTTCTCGCGCCACCGGAGGAGCAGATAGTAAACGACGGAGAAGAAGAGAGCGAAGAAGACGGCGTTGGTGAGGTAGAGGGGAAGGGGGAGGGCGTCGGAGGCCTTGAGCAAGTCGGCGTCGGAGGCCTTGAGCAAGTCGGCATCGGAATCGCTGCGGCGGCGCTGGGGGTGGTGCACTGCGGCGGCCTTCATCGGTGGGCGGCGGGCTTCCATTGAAATCTGAATAAGCTAGCAGCAGCAGCAGCTACAAATCTACAATTGTGCTGCTGAAATTGGAAATTAATTGATTTTGAAAAGTTATTATTATTTAATTGGGTAGGATTCTGAAAGTTGTTGAATTTGATTTGAAGAGTTGTATTAGTGGAGTGGGGGTATTATATAGGAGGAGTAGATAGTTAGTTAAGTCTTAAGTCATAAACATTGAATTCCGCGTTTTGGCTTTTGCCGTGTGTTAATAATAATTCAAAAGTCAAAAACGCTGCACTGGTAAATGGTAATTAATCAACTTTTTTACCTAAGACTCGTGCAAAATTCAATCTGCCTCATAATTTTCAATTCAATTTGCTACATATTTAAATTCATGATTTATTATCATCTCCATGAAAACCCACCGATGGCAACGGGGAGGTTCCGTGAATCGAGCAGGCAATGGAATTGATTTTCATATACGTGAGCTATATGTTTTACTTGTCGTAACTTGTTTATTTGCGTTATTTTCTCGAGTGAAACTCCGACCGGAGGGACTAAATTTACTAAATTCATAACATAAAATATTAAAATAGCGTCTGAACATTAGAGATTAAAATGATTATAACATTACATTTGAATCAAGTTGTCCCTTTATTTGTTTATTAACATTGAAAAATTTGTTGAAGATGATACAAATAAAGAATCTTGTTGTTGATCTCTTAATTTGTTGTTTGTGAAGATCAGACAATGCGGAATATTTGAATTCCATCTCTCAGTCCGAATTAATAACAAACAATAGTCGGTCGTAATTTTGAATTAATAAGATTAATTAATCGGTTGTTGAGAGCATTTTTAAAATTTTACCGATAATATTAATTTATTAAAGTAAAAGGCATATATGTGTAAAAAAAATTAATAAATACAATTTTGAAAAGTGCAAAATTATAAATATTTTTGAAATCTCTCTCTCTCTCTCTCTATCTCTCTCTCTCTCTCTCTCTCTCTATATATATATATATATATATATATAAATACCTGTTTTTCCGTGCCCCGGCTGGGAAATAAATTTGAAAATTGGCTGATTTTGCCCTTGACAAAATTTTCTTGGTAGTTGTTACGTGTTAATGGACCTGCCTTCGGATGCCATTTTTCATCGTGGAATTAATACGATTGCTTTGGAAATTTATGCCAACACGTGTTATCTCTCAATGCTACTCATATTTGACTTTGGAAATCCTACTATGTTTGTTTGATTTCTTAATTCTTATATATGTACTTAAGGATAATAAAATTTATATACTTCAAGTGAGTTTTTCTGGGCCTTGGCCTACAACATTTCATACTGCATTTCCACTTTGATTTTTCAATACCATTCCAATTTCCCACTTGCGCATTGCAATTATAAATTATAATCCACTGGGAAGTCAAGATCTACCAATATACACACTAAAATATTTGGCTTTTTTTTTTCTTGTCTAAGCCACCCAATTTTAATTTATTGACTGACTAATTCAAATCGAGTACTGTCGATGTCCATTGTGTGACTGACTAATTCAGACCCATCCTCAATTGTTCTATTTACAACTTTAAAATTCAAATTCTGAACATTATTCAAAAGATCTAGCACTTCACCCCGACCAACAGGTAGTTGGTTATCCTAAAATATTTGTATTATTACGACTTTATAGTCTTTATTAGTGTGAGCGCATGACTTATTCGTTGTTTATTCTCTGGTCTTAAAAGGCTGGCGACACTTTAAATTTAATCGTATAGCACAAATAAATGCCAAATCCATCGTTTCTTCCCCTTATTATTATTTAACTATGTTTATTGCGTGCTTCACATTTCTCTTTGTCCTTTTCTCTTAAACTATTCAATTAGAGTAATTTAAAAACCATATAAAAATAGTTTTTAAAGAATCTTTCGAATGTTGTAAAAAATCACTATTTAAATCTTAACGACTCTCAATATTGACTAATTAAGAGTGTCATCTTTGAAAGTTCTTGTCCGATGCCGTAGGGCACATGCCACAAAATTTAACGACTTATTATAAATGACCATGACCTAATGTTTTAGGCTAACAAATTAAAACGATAACAGCCTTAATTCTTATCTTTATGATTTTTTTAATGAGAGTGATTTATTATAATTAATCGAATACATTAATGGTCTATTATAATCAATTAGATACATTAATACTTTCAACTGAATAGCAAATCAATCGAATATATTAATACTCTGAAATCAAACACATCAAATAATATAGATGCACTACAATACCGTGGAAAGAAACTAGAACAATATCCATATTTACGAGATTTCGAACCCACGACTTAAAAGTTGTAGGACTTCCACCTTACCAGTAAAACAAAGGTTTGTCGGCCTTTCTTAATGAATTGGAGGCTAAGGTTTTGGATTTAGTTCATGTTAAGGCTACCAATAAAGCGGATTTTAATTTGAATCTGATCCGAAATTTTGCATATTCGATCGATTAAAATATTTGATGAATTTGATTCGATTATAATTATCCGTAATTCAAAATAAATGGATTGATTGTGGAACTAAGCAATTCAATATGTCTAAGGTCTGAATTTGAATTTTAATAATTTTTTTATTAAATTAATGACTTAGTGTATAAAAATATTAGTAAAGACACTTAAATAGAATGCAATATATATGCTTTTGTAATTAATAATACACTGTTTTTGTTCTTTAAGGTAATTTTTTTAACAAAATAATCTATAGTTTTCATACATATTCAAAAATAGTTTCCTACCTTATTTAATTTTGTATTTCACATAAAAGATAAGTTTTTGTTGATTATTTTATTTTAAAATTTCAATATTTCAGAACTGCTATTCAGGTCGAATTTTTTTTCTTATTGGATTTCGAATTTTTATTGGATTCGTAAAATGAATATAAATCCTACAAAATTCGAGTCAGATTCAGATAAACTTATCGAGTTCGGATTAGATTTTTCTAATTTGATCCAAATTCGACCCATCGGACAACCCTAGTCCATCATAACATGTGTGATGATCGATTAGGCTTTAGCTGTGGGTTTCCCGTGTTGGGCCTTGCCCGTATTCGTCATGTGCCAAGATCTATCTCATTTGGGCTTTTTGCAGTGGGCCATCTATATACTTAGGTTATTTTATTTTATTTTATTTATTCACATATATTACGTATGGATATAGTACCATGGTAGTCAATTTCTGCTAATATTTTCTCGTTGGTTTGACGATAGTAGACTATTAGGTCTCAATTTCTCGAACGGTACTTTGCAGTGCCAAATATATCAAGAAATAAACTTACAATGTCCTTTTGGACAAATAATAAGCACTTAATCTAACAGCACAACATTATACAACATTTTATATAAAATTGAATACAAGGTTTTATAAGGTATACTCAACATATTAAACACTCTTAGATGCCAAAACTCAACTAAAGCACGTCCCTTTGCAGCCATAGAAACATAATTTCCCAAACCAGCATATCCACTGAAAGAAACAAAAATCAGGTTGGGGGGAAATGGGGTTAAAAGATATCTTCAAGTTGATAAATCACTTCATTATTATCGGACCTATACATGTTTGAAGCAAGTTGCTCAGAACTCGCTGCACTTCCAGTGAAGCATGCTCGCTTCGAACGAGATCTACGAACAATGGAAACAGCCCTTCAACATGATTCCTGAAAGAATCTCGTTCGAGACTGCCCAAAATCTGCATCACCGACAGAACTAGAGGAGTGAGAGCTGCCAATTCCTCCTTCTTGGCCGAGCCTAGTGGAAGAAATCTTTGTTCTGTAGGCTTACTGATAGCTTTCCGTGTGACACATCCAGCACCGCTACATTCAAGGTATATCTGCAACACTTTCTTGCAAACAGACACGAGCTCAGCTTCTACGTTCTTCTCCTTCGCCAGGGATGGACTATTTGTGAGTAGATCACGCAGAAAGTTTAAGTAGTTCTTGTAAGACTCGTTTTCAAAGTGAACCAGGGGTGGATCAGAGATCTCCAGGACTGAGCATATTTTCTCCAACTTGAGCAGTAATGCAGTTTGGGAGTTCAATTCGTGGGAGTGAGACGAAATTGATGAATAGATTTCAAGAAGGATTGATACAACATTTACGGTCAACAACTGCCAGTGCATCTTGTAAAGATTGGTAACAACCTGCAGGCAAGGACAAAGAGTCAATAGAGTATCCGGATGGGATTCTGGAAGTATTCTAAGTCAATAGGAGATAAAAATATAAGGCATGTGAACATGCCGCGTGAATTCTTATGGTTACGAAATTTCTTCTAGAACTAAAATGAGTAAAAAGTTAACGGCAAGACTATGATAAATATTACACTAGTGCACATTCAAGAGAGTGGAAAAAAGGTGCACCTGTATAATAAGGAGCTGCAGAGCTATATGAACTTTCATCCTTGAAACAATATACGACCAGGATTGCTGATTTTCGTCTGGAGAACTGTCATGATCAAAAGAGGACACCATTTCAGCTCTTGGGCCATCAACATCAGGCACCTCAATGCAGTCCATGGTTTTTAAAAGCTTTGCAAAACCAGGCAAACTAGATCCAGAAGTCTCTTTCAAACAACGAAAGATATCTAGCCATTCTTCTTCTGAAAGTTTGCCTCTCAGATCAGCAGCCAAACGCATCAAAGCAGCAACCCCAGCGCTTGATGGACCTTGACCAGGAATTCTTATGAACGCTGCTAATATGGATACAACTCCATGGAATTGGGGCCTTACCAAATCAAAGAAATGGATAAATAAATCTATGAGACATTCTGCTGCCACTACATAAGTTCCAGAGTCCCAGATGCTTCTATTAATATGTAAGGCTGCGGAATTTGGTGAACCACAATTATCCTCCTTTAGAGCCTCTTTACTATCAAAGGAGGAACTGAATATTGGAAAGATTGCACAATTGAAAACATTAGTCCAGAATGGCTGTGAGAAAAGATGGCCATGGTCCTTCAAAATATTAAAGAGAACTTCCAGGGCACTGTTTCTGATGGCTGCTCTAGAATCTGATGTCAATTTTGATAACCCTAAAACAAAGTTGAAAATCATGTCATACGCTAAACTGCAGAAATTGTATTAATGAAGCAAACTTCACTGAGGGAGCGAAGCTGCTTTGGGGTGTATGGTCGGTAAGAGAAACAGATAACTGATGGGAATAAATTACATTCTTCATCCATATTCAATTGAAAAGAATACATGAAGAAGATAAGGACCATAAGACTTTATGAGTCGTGATGAAGATACAAATATTTGTTTTGGGAAAAGTGTACTGCTAATGCTGGCACCATTTCTGTGTCACTCATTGTCAATTAAAATCAAATACCTGAGAGCAAAGGATCCCAGAAATACAAATGATCATCCTTCTCTATGCATGTTTGTCCATCCAACGCTTTGTCCTTAACTACTGGACTGCATGAACCATCCCCCTTACTTTTGTCATTGCAAGCAAGTCCACCATCTGCAAGTTTGACAGCGCAGAACCGGAGAAAAGCAATAGCGTTGAGGCTAACATCACTGCTAAATCTACTACTTGTGAAGGTGATGAGGCACTTAACGCAATCAGTAAAAGTCAATGCTTCTGTCTCTGTTATGTAGGGAAAATATTCCCGCACTATCTTTTCCATTGTTTGAAAGGCCAGCAACACTATGCTCTTCCTTTCATCAGCCGCAGCTAATGTAAAAACCTGCAAAGATAGAATGCAAATGAAACTTAAAGGGCCATTGGGACTGGTAGAGATGCAGTTCTTGCATAAATATTGTGGACTTTCTTGATAAGCTAAATTCAAGGAGACAAAAATGAATGTATTTTGTGAGTCAGTTCACAGGCAAGCTGTCTAGAACATGTAAGAGGAAAAATTACCATGAAAACGCTCTTCCATCCAGATTTTACATTATTCACCCGACTGAGGACCATTTGTGAGATACATCGAACTATTAACTCTCTGATCTCGGTGGAAGAGCTTTTTTGCATCACAATAGCAAAAGGTCTCAAAAATTCATTTTGGAAATTATAGTTTGCCAATTCTTCTCGCTCGAGGAATTTCATAGCGAGCTGCCGCAGTGAGTCCATAACAAAGATTGCAACAGATAGATTTTCTGACAGTCCAACTGCCACAAAAAATTCTGAAAGGACATTCCATATACGAGACCACACTAGTCTTATGCGATTCATGTTGTAGTGCCTGCAAAAGAGAAGCATCAAGTGCTTTTATTGCCCATAGCGAATATCTAGAGGACATTACTGAGAATTGAGACATCACTTCAATTTCAGTAAAGAATCTTACGCTACTTCCACGATTTTTGTCAAGCTGAACACACGTGGATCAGTTGGAGACTGCAATTCTGACATGGAGACTTTGCAGAGAGCCTTTACAAAAGCCACTATTGCCTCACTGTTTAACCTTTGGCTATGAGCAAAAATGTGGTTCAATTCAAAACTCCCGATTTGATCAAGCAAATACAAGTTTGAAATGAAGTTGTTGATCTGCTCTGGAGTAACAACACCAGGGGACTTGGCTCCAATAGAGGTGCTATCATAAGAGCCCCCTCGAACAACTGCAACTACAGCTGGATTCTGGAGTGTTCCTTTTTTCTTCAAAGACGGATAACTTGGATGTTCTAATGTTCTCTCATCAGATTCAGAATTGGATGTATTAAGAAAGGATGCATCAGGAGGTGCTCCCTCTCCTAAGAGTTGTAGATGCTCAAATCGGGATAAGCAAGTCAAAATATGTTCCCATGCTTCCTGAAGGTAATTTCCATCCTCAATAGCAATTGATATGATAGCCTGCAAAAACAACAGAGTTTTCTGAGGCACAGGATAACTACATTTATTTCCAAAATAGAATGATAAATGCTCCTATGCAAGCAGCACTAAGCACTGAAAAGTTCCACATAAATGGAAACCAATCATCAGCAGTTTATATCTCATGGTGGCGTGTTGGTTGCAGGATGAGAAGACACATATATGCACTTGCATGAGCATTTGTTCCATTAAGAAAGACCAGAAGGGTGAAACTGAAGTTTACCTTGACGGCATCTACATTCTTTTGCTTCATATCTGCAGCACAATGGAGGTAAGTGAACTTAGCCACAGAGGTAACAAAAGCATCTCTCTGTGTCTGCATACCCATAATAGCAGTAACATGCACAGCATGTCGAAATCCCTGCAAGCACTGAGAAGTAGCTTCCTTGTCATCACTCTGGTCCAGAGTCACACTAAATGCAGCAAGCATTGGGCCCCAACAAACTTCAACCATGAACCTCAATATTGTAGGATCTGCCACAGCATAATAAACAACCCTGCAGGGGGAAAAAGGATTGAAAGCAAATCGCGAAGTGTCTGGTATCCCAGAGAATAAACTAAGAAAAAATCATCATAGCATAGCATTATAATACTTAGAGGAAGGATTATCCAACTATAAATGCATGCATCAAATTAGTGCCTTCCCGCAGATAGACATCTATGTAGGAATGTTCATATTTGAGGTAAAGGTACTAGTTCTAAAGAAAAACATCAATCAAAAACATAGTAACCTTGTGAAGCTGTGGACCTTTGATCTTACTCTGATTTTGACGATTTTGCCTTAAACTGCTCCTGTATGTGCCTTATTAGATATCCGTTTGCGCCCAAAGGTTTTTCTTCTGTCTGCCTCCAGACCAGATTGAGTATGCCCTCCAAGCCAAGCAGTCTATTCAGGCCATTTCCTTGTTTGCTTTGGGGAGCAGAAGTTTCGGCTTTAATTTTAATCTCATTTTTCACAATTTCATCATACAGTGCACCCAAATAATCTTCAGGTAGATCTTTGCCGTCATCGATCCCTCGGTTATTCCGGATGAAATCAGCCTTGGTCATCTTAAGGTCAAATACAATCTCAGTAAAGTCAGAAAGGTACCCATACTTAATACAACACAATAAATTATTATCTATGAATCAAGTATAAACCATCCAAATACAAGCCCAATAGTCTGTCCTATACTTTCTCAACTTTCTTTGAGATCAGTCAAGAATTAGGAAAGTATAAGTTTTTAACTTATCTTACATGGTCTTGGCTTCACCAGAACTCAAGATTTGGTTATGCACACTCTGAAAGATAGAACCCCTCCCTCCCTTTTGTACTTTTAAGCATGAGATCAGATCTAATTAGAGTTTTCAAATTGTCGATAAACAGGAAAGTGATCATTCAATAACAAAGGTATTAAATTAGTGAAAAACACAATGGATTGTGGGAAAAGGCGGTCAAAAGAATCATTGAAGTTGATATAAGATATTCAAACAATCAAGTTAATTGATTTAAAAAGACACATGAGAAGATTTCTATAGAATTTTAATGGTGGACTTAGGACGAAACCAAGTTAGATATGCAACAACAACAATACATGTATTTCTATTCATGTCATACATAGGATAAGAGGTATTAAAAACATAGCTGGAAGAGCAACAGCTATTGAAATTTTGGATTTTCTATTCACTCACGATCTGGCCTGGTCGACCCGATCATGACATTGAAGGAAGGGACCTTTTCTTGAAAAAAACCCTGTATCCTGTGTCCAGAAAGTGTAGCTCTTTCTTTACTATTCCTACATTATTGATATAAGGCTATGGTTGTATAAAGGCTCAGATTTGGGTCCCCCGTCTTTATTTGTTTAAAGTTATATATTTATGTAAATAAAAAGAAGAGAAGGAAATTAAACCTCAAAAGGAACAAATTTTCCATTTGACACCCAACCCAATTAGCGGTGGCGGACTTGGAAGTATTTAAGTATAAATTCTATTATGGTAGCATCATATATGCACTCTCAAGGAAAGGAAGTGTAGCCAACATAAGATTCAGAGAACAAGGATTTCAAGTTCATTCTAACTGTACTTTTGTCAATACACAAGCTTTTGAGGAATTAGAACCATTACCTTCTACTCTATATTCCTGTAGAATTATTTCATCATCACATTGTTCTTAAAAATAGTAGCAAGTTACAGTCAAAAATAAATCCATGTGTTCTTTCCCTTGCAAACATAACCAAAGAATGATATATAAGTGATTTAAGGAAAAACTAGCAGAGGAAAAGAGAAAAATCAAGTTTTCAGTCAGAGAAAAGTATGAAATGCACCTTATCTTTTACCATACTATTGTGTGCATCAGTATTGAGCATTATCACTGAGTAAGCAAGGACATAAGCTGTATCTGCGCTGGTGAATGAGTTTGGATTGCATTTACAATAGCGCTCAGCAAACTTTTCCATGATGCGGTCAATCTTTTGTGCTTCCCCAGGTAACCTAAATCCTCTTAAAAAGAATCTGATTGCTTCACCAAAGCCCATTTTCTCAAAGTTGAAGGAATCTACATATGCATGCATAACTTTCATAGGAAACTCCTCTCTTTCACCAAAATAGTCGCCAATCATACTTTCGTTAAGGCCAGAAGTGCTTTTGAGAAAAGAAGCGACTTCTTCAGGAGAGCTGCCAACTTTTTTGGTGCTTATTAAGAACTCAATTCCCTTGGACGGTTTTCTATTGAACAGTGCAACACCCTTCTGCATTTATTCCATCGACATAATCACTACAGAGTACCAAATCTTCTAAATTTTTTGCCTAAATGAAAGACTAGAAAATCATAGCAGTAGGCACCTAATATACACAACAAATTTTTATTGCACTCATCATGCAATGATAACCGCATGATAAGTTGCGGGTCAGTAGTAACAATTCATATAGTAAAAAGTTTCTCGAGGATACAAATAAATTTGCTTGATGTGTAATTTATAAGCAAACCTGGATTTCTAATTTATAAGCTCGACGTTGCTCCAATGAGGCAGCATCAGAAAATTCTGAATTTCCTTCTGATGGAAGCTCATACTCAGCACTATTTGCATCATCAATGGAGTCAGTGGGATTCTCTGTTAAGTTTTCATTATCAGAAATCTTTGGTGGATTATATTCTCCAACTTTGAGCTGTTGGTCCATCCATGATCCCATTGATTTGATAATTCTAACCAGACACTTTACTGATTCATGGCGAAATGTAATATCTTGGGCAGCAGACAAAGAGGTAACAGAACCAGGTGGCGGACCTAGGGCAGTTCTCAAAAGGCCATTGACAATCCTGCAATTATCTTAAGGAATTAAAGGGCTTTAATGTAATTACAGATCAATCCAAGAAGGCCATTGAAAGTCCTGTAAATATCTGAAGGTATGAGGAGACTTAGTACAATTTACAAGACAAAGCAAAATTTTTGGGAACAAAAGCAACATAATGACAAGGTAATTGGTTACAGTTCTGTATCCATGAAAATAAGTTACGGTTCTGTATGAGGAAGTGCAGCAGCAAGAAAGATGAGTTAATTATGCAGATGGAAAGTAACAAAGTCGTAGCATCTTGCAATTGCAAAAGAAAGATTAAGTGCAATCTAGGACACTGAGGTTCCCCTTTGCACAATATGAATGCTTTTACAGTTACCCGTCAGAGCACCTATTGACAATGCAAAGCCACATAAGCCGCTTTTCTAAACTAAATTACATCCACATCTGATTGCATCATAAAATGTCATGGTACGGCAACTACAAATGAATCAGAGCTATAGTGAACTCCAGCAAATAGATGTCCATAAGTAGACTTGAAATAATTATTTAAGCCTGTGTTCCCTTATAATCCTAACAGAATCAGGAGGTGATCCAGGATCTCCAGGTGAAAACTTAAATCATTCACCACTGTTGTAAAGCGTCTTGATTAAATTAACGTTTAAAGTATCTTTACTCAGTTGTGGAAAAGGAGTAAGAAAGAAGAGGTGCATGAAGAAATATTAGGGGCTTGGGCCTAGCTTAACCCCACAAGCTAGCTTGTGAAGCGAGGGCTACCCAGGCGTTTATAAGGTAGCCCACATCTCAGTATTTATTCGATGTGGGATAGTTAACATGCCCCCCTCACGCTGGAAACAACCTGGAGATTGAAAGTAGTATAGCGAGGAGCCAAATTAATAATGCAGGACCTAGTCTGCTCTGATATCATGAAGAAATATTAGGGGCCTGGGCCAAACTCAGGCCCAAAAGCTAGCTTGTGAAGTGAGGATTGCCCAAGCCTTTATAAGGTAGCTCACATCTCAGTATTTATTTGATGTGGGATAGTTAACAGTGCATCTAAAACTACCCACATCCATTCTCAAAAATACATCAATAATTATTTAATGTTGAAAGAATTATTCTAGGTTCCAAGCATATCTACTACAAAAGCACCCCACTAAAATAATAGAAAAAACAAACTAAAAGAAAAATGGCAGCTTCATTGAAACTACACAGATTGTGAAGAAATCAAGTGTTAGGATTTTATCATCAGAAATAAAAGGAAAAGAAAAAGAAAGAATCTAATCCTCTGTACCTTTCAAATATGTTTGGAGCCTCCACATCACAGTCATAATTGACAAAAGTATCAATAATAATCTGTGGATCCTGAGAGATCTTCTCCAGTAAACTCAAAACAGTCATCTTCTGCAAGAAACTAGGTTCAAGCACATTCTCCAATACACGAAGAATCAGCATGGGGAAAAAAATTCCAATTTCTGACTTCAACCCAGACCTAAATTTTGATAGTAAATTCCAAAATATTGAACAAAGAAGTTGAAAAATGGTCATAACAGACAGTGCACTGTTCTTCAACAATGACAAGCACAGGTATTGCTTGACCACATTAAGAAACCTGTCAAGAGAAGAACATTATAGCTATTAAGATTTCAGCGGAAACATCATACTCCTCATATACAGGAAAGAAAAATAAAACATGAAAATAGTAAAAACAATAGGCATTACGAACACCTTCTGCTCAATTAGTAACTCCACAATAGTCAACATCATATGAAAGAGGAAAATTTTCAGTTTAATGAAGGTTAATTTAATGCAGGGCATATTAGGTACGCCAGATGCATCTGACTTGCAATTGTCATCACCTCAATGTCAAGTAGACCACATATGACATAAAGCCTCAGTTCCACATTCCTGCTTTACCCATCCTATTTCATATTGAGTTACAATATATTATAATACAGGTTATGACCCCTCAACGCTAATTAGTTGATATTTCATCTCTTTGCAGGGGTATTGCTTGTATTAATCTAAAGATATTCATAGCAGTTCAATATCTCTCTCACAAATGACATAAACTCAATTCCATTTTCCTGCTTTACCCATCTTATTTCATATTGAGTATAAGTTACAATGTATTATAGTCCATGTTGTGATCCCTTAACCTTGACTAGTTGATATTTCATCTCTTTACAGAAGAATTTCAATATCTTTCTCTTCATTCCTTAGTAATTTTGGATCCCCTTGGCTAACAGAGTTAGTAAAGACATTCTACTTAAGTAGATATTCACGACACATGTTCTTCTAGTTCATTCAACAGCACATAGCAAGTGCTCATGAACTTTATACGACTTAGAACTTGCCTCTCGTTGGTACGCCATATTGGGCCTGCATTGCACATGATCACGTTCAAAAGCTCCAAGGAGAGAATTTTTCCCCTCAACAGGATTTGGTCATCGGGATTCTCCTGTGTTGAAAATTTCATAGATAACTTGCATAAATTTTTGTAAAGCATAAAACCATCCTCCCTAATCTTACTGTATCCACTCAAATCAGTAGCCTCATCAGCAGATTTGCCATATGGTTCATCAGTTTCTCCTTTAGGATTATTGCAACCATTTTGCAGATCCCAGGACAATTTTACACCAGGAGGGCTGTCCTTAGGCTCCACAATTTCATTGATGAAGTTTTGAGCGAATTGTATAGAACTCCCTTCATTAAGATTCCTATCAGCAAACTCCAGCAATTCAAATACAGACACATTCTTGAAGTCAACGAGCATGGAGTTCTCCTCAACCCTAGTGAAAACAATGATCATCATCTGGGCAAGAACAGACTTAGCACAGATCTGATTAGTACCAGTTTGGCCACCCAGGTACACATTATAGCAGGACCTCACGACATACACAAGGCAATCGCCGGGGATGTAGATGCAGGGGGATCGGACAGCAGAGAGCAGGACCTTGAGCACGGCAAGCTCAACGGCCTCGTCGCCAAGGGCAGCACACTTGCAGACGCAGTCAACGAGGCGGAAAACGATAGAGGAATTATCTTTGACTTCACAACCCCGGATAAGACCTAAAGAGAAGAGCCGGAAAGCACAATCGAGGGTCGGCTCGAGAACCTTAGGGGTGGCCGATTCAAGCGCCGTGACAAGGGTTTGAAGCAGAAACTCAGCATCGGAGGCGGATAGGCCGTAGAGTGGGGAGCAGGAGTTGGGATCGGAAGCGTCGTCGGCCAGAGAGTCGAGCTTGTCGAGAGCAGATTTACAGGCGGACACGAGGTGGGAGTGTTTCCTCCAGGCCGCATTCTTGATGATCTTGTCCAGTGAAGGACCCAGCACCCACCCACAAAGCGACGGCCCACCTAGAGTCTGTGAGGCCGACATAAGCTATTTGCTGCCCAAACTTCCCCAAAACAGTTGCATTCACCGCCGGTTTTTCAAATGGGAAGTGAATCTATAAGCGCACCGGCGACTGCAAATGTGTATTTGAGAGGACAGTGTCGGCCGACATAAGCGATAATCAGACAGCAGTTATCATAGCTTACAAGTAACTCCACTTAAATCCGATGGGGTTTTAGGCAGTCCAATCCAGTGCTGGGTTTTCGTAATTTAAGTCTTCTTGAGGGGCTTTGATATTTTCTTGTCCACGACTATACTGTTGTACTAGCTCGGAGCTTCTAACACTCCATGTCTTTGCGATGGCCGAAAAATATTTGACCCGCAGTAACACTTGAAAAGTATGTATTAATGTATGTTTGAACATGGGCCCATGAACAGTATGTCTTAAAACCGAGATGTACCGAATGGGCTTGGGCTTCCTATGTCTGTCCACAACCTTAGTACAAAAAAAAAATCTTGGGAATAACGGTAGTTTGACAAGAAGTTCCATTCTATGTACCAGCAGGCAGCAGACGAGTGCAAGATTTTCAGTTGAGAAAATGATTGAAGCAGAGCACTGCCTCCTGTCCCGTCATATATGGGCAATACTCGTAGTGGTCTTGTTGCCGGCGGCGACGGTCGCCGCGGAAGATAAAGATTCTTCTTATTCAATCATATCTAGGTTCCAGGAATACCTGCGAATAAACACCGCCCACCCGAAGCCCAGCTACAAGGAAGCCGCCGATTTCATCGTCTCTGAAGCCAAGTCCCTCTCCTTGGATTCTCAGATCTTGGAGTTCGTGGAGGGCAAGCCCCTGGTGCTCCTCAAGTGGACAGGCAAGAACCCTTCTCTCCCCTCCATCCTCCTCAATTCTCACACCGACGTCGTACCCGCTGAGCATCAGAAATGGGATCATCCTCCTTTCGAGGCCCTCGTCGACCCCTCCTCCGGCCGCGTCTACGCCCGCGGCTCGCAGGACATGAAGTGCGTGGGTCTTCAGTATCTCGAAGCCATTCGCAAGCTACAGGGTTCCGGGTTCCGCCCCCTGCGCACCGTCTACCTCTCCTTCGTTCCGGATGAGGAAATCGGTGGACACGATGGCGCCGAGAAGTTGGCCGATTCGGAAATATTCAAGAAAATGAATGTGGGGATTGTGCTGGATGAAGGGTTAGCCTCACCGACTGAGAATTACCGGTTGTTCTATGGGGAGAGATGCCCCTGGTGGCTGGTGATAAAAGCTACAGGGGCGCCCGGTCATGGGGCCAAGCTTTACGATAACACTGCTATGGAGAATCTACTCAAGAGCATCGAGAGCGTTAGGAGATTCAGGGCCTCTCAGTTCGATTTGGTCAAGGCTGGGCTCAAGGCTGAAGGAGAGGTCATCTCTGTCAACATGGTCTTCCTCAAAGGTGGCACCCCATCTCCTACTGTGAGTCTCCTCTCCATTTACTACTCGACTTTTCGGTAAACTGCACTGTAATTACTACAGTCGATTGATAATTGTTTGGTTCTTTATTTTTTTGTATTCTCTGAATTTCATACAGAGACAATACCTTTACTTTTTGGATGTTGCATTTAATAGATATTTTTTTTTTTGCTTTATTTTCCTTTTGTTTTGGCTTGCATTGTACTTGTTTTGCAATGCATTAGAAGTTCAAAGGCAACAAAAGTGTGTAAAACTAACAGTTAGATGTTGCTGTTTTTTACCGGTTACTATATCGAAGGGTTTCGTCATGAATTTGCAACCATCTGAAGCTGAAGCAGGATTTGATATCCGAGTCCCACCAACTGCTGATGCAGCATCCTTGGAGAGACGAATAGCTGAGGAATGGGCACCTGCTACACGCAATATGACCTTTGAGGTGAGAAAATATATGATGCATTGTCATATCTTTGCCGCTATTGGATCAGCCAACAGCCAAAACATTCCTGCAGGTTCATTGCCGGTTTAGTCCTTTAGAAAGTGAATTGCTCTCCAACATTATTTGCTGGTATAGTCATTTTTTGTGTGATCAAACTATTATTTGCTCTCCAATGTTGAATACATTCTCTGGCTAAGCACATAAAATAGTTCATCGATTTTTAAAATTGTACTCCTTGAAATGCAATTTTGCCATTTTAATGGCCATTGTTCTAATATTAATATAGACAAAATTGAGCTGCCAATGTACTAAGATGAGAGCATTAATGTAGAATTAGAAATATTTGTAATTTAGTTCCTGATCAGATGCATTCTATATCACATAACTTTGGAGGATTGAATGTTCTTTACAGTGCTCTTGTTAGTTCCTCCACATAAATATACATATTGACCATTTATATGTAGTTTTGGCCATTCTTGAGTTGAGGTTGTGTAGCCAAGAGGATTTGACTTTGGTTGTTCTTCTGCTTAATATGGAAGTGTTGTTGCATAAACAATTCTAGGAAAGTTCCTGTGTTTGGGTGATTGGCAACTGCTCTAACAAATTTTGTAGCTGTGACAGTTCAAGCAGCAGGCATCGGTATATGATAAGTTTGGGAAACCAATGCTTACAGCTCTGGACAGTTCAAATCCTTGGTGGGCATTGTTAGAAGAGGCTATAATAAATGCTAATGGAAAACTTGGAAAACCAGAGATTTTTCCTGCTTCAACAGATGCTCGCTATTTCAGGGAACGAGGCTTACCAGCAATTGGTTTTTCTCCTATGGCAAACACTCCCATTCTACTTCATGACCACAATGAGGTGAACATTCGGTTACAATGAGTTTGGCTTTTAGTGTTTCTCACAGTCACATATGGCTAATGCATTTGTATGAAATATAGAGGGTCATGCTGAACTTACTTATTTCCAATTCGAATCCTCTGCTGCAAAATGTGTGCGCATACTAGTTGAATAAACTTGTGTTTATTTCACAATCAGTCCTTTAGTTCTCTCTCTCTCTCTCTCTCTCTCTCTCTGTGTGTGGCTACCAAAGTCAGGCCTGGATTACTTTTTCAATCATTTATATGATAATTTATATTTTTACATGTCCATGATATAAGCTTAATGCCCCCTCTTGCGCAGTTCCTGAACAAGAATGAGTATTTGCGAGGTATTGACATATATGAGTCGATAATCAAAGCATATGCATCTTATGTTGAACCGGTGAAGGATGAAGCTTCCAGAGCAGAGTTGTAAGAATGCAGTGGACAGCCTTCTCTAGAGATCTCTCACATCGCAAAGAACAAGTGTTTTGTCATCTCGATCAATAGAAACTCCCAAGTTATGGTCTTGAACGGTTGCTTAACTAGATTTTTACGTGATCTTTTTAGATTTTATTCTCCTATCTTTGGAGTTTACGTTGTAAGAGTAGTACTCACTGTTTACTGCTCTTTATAGGAGTTTTTAGTGTTTAATAAACGGTTCTGTCTAGAGGACCAAATCTGTTGGCCTGCACACGTGATTTATTGTGTACGACACATCAAATAATTGAATTTTAATAGTATGAAACTAAAATATCAACAATATCACATACAAACCAGCTTCATCCACAACTCTACTACTCAAATGACCAACATCAAAATTTCATGGTCATTCAATGGGAAATTAACATATTGGGTCCATTTCTGGTCACAACGAGTCAAAAGAAGTTTGTGATCATCATCGTCGAGTTTTTTACAAAATGGGTTGAGGCGGAAGTTATCCCAAAGATTATCGATGCCGCTGTTGAGGTTTCATATGGAAAATATTGTTTGTCGGTTCAGACTTTCAAGGGTCCTCATCTCAGATAACTCAACCCAATTCTAGGGAAAGAAAATCAGAAATCATTGAAACTTTGCTGCATAAATATTCACCTACATACTGCAAAGTCATATGCTAAAAAAATTAAGGGCAAACGGACATTTACAAAAGGTGCTATACACCACCCAATATGTGTTAGTATGTTATTTTTACCTAATTTTAGGCTTCAATTATGCTTATTTTGATTAATTTTAGATCTTAAATGGGTTAAAATTTCACAAAAGTTAATTCTTACTTGCCATAGGTGAAAATTGATGAAAATGAGCTAAAAACGAGCCAAAAGATGGTGAAAAGTGCAGAGGAACGTCATACAAGAAAACTGGAAGGCTAAAATCGGAAATAGTCGTGTTTATCGAGCAAGGCGTGCTCACACCTTAGGGGCTGAAAATCCTACGCGGGATTGGAAAAGGAGGATATTGATATGGCAAGAGTTCGACTTGGAAGCAAATTCTCTACTTGCCTACAACTCTTAGGGTTTGTCAAAGAATTATCCTAACTCTATTAGGATTTGGATTTAGGGTTTGAACCCTATATATACCCGATGATATCGTATTTTTTAGACATCTTGAATTTCAATCTTTTGTTCTAGTTCTTAGTTTTTGTCTTTAGAATTTTCAGCTTTTATATTTTTATTCTAGTTGTTATTATGGCCATGCGTGGCTAAACTACTTTATTCAGTCAAGGAATAATTCGAGCCAACATTGTCTTCAAGGATTGTGAGATCTAATCGGTTTGCTTGTCTTTTAATTTTATGCAGTATTTGCGCAGTTTCTTGTGCTTTTTAGGAAAACTCCATCTCTTATTGTTGTTTTGTTAGTTGTGCAATTTCGGCCGGTTGTTCAATTAATTTAACTTCAAAGTTCCAGTTGGTAAGATCAAATCCGTAATTGTTTGATTGAATCAACACAAGTGGAAAGTAGTATAATTCGTTATGTTATAGAAAATACACAATCTAATTTCGAGCAACCACGTTTGTAGGCTTGTTGGCAAGGATTTGGGTCTTTCTAGTTTTTAATGCTGTTAACGGGTTAAATCCTATCGTTCGACTAGGGTTATTCGTTAATTAGGGATTATTCATAGCGTTCGCATGTCTAGTCTATTATTAAGGAAAGATTAGGTTGGACGAGTTCTCTGAAGGCTATAACCAATCTATTGCATGAATTAAAAGCTATTTTTGAATCAATGATCAATCCATGGAAACATTGTGCGAAGAATTACCCTTGACTGAGTATTCATTCTTATAGATTTACTTGTGATTTCTTTTTTTACTTTTATTAATTTATCATTCAAAACCCCCCTCTCTTTACTTTATTTTACACTCTTGGTTATATTGGAAAGTAGTCAATAAGTTATTCCATGTGGGATCGACCCTTCTCACCCTATCTACAAATTCATTTTGTAGTTAGAGGAGTAGGATTTATGTTGAGTTTGTAACGAGCACACGCAAGCGTACGTATCGCATAAATAGTATAAAAATATCGATCCCACGAGGACTAATTCCTAAGCAATTTTCTAATCTTCTTCACACAATTTGTGACTTCTTAATTCGAGCAATTGAAAGTAAAATAAAGATATTTGTGAAATTGAGAACAAGTAAAACAAGATACGAAAGTAATAAACTGGAAAATACCAAGAGAAAACAACCTAGGTCTTTAACTTCCCCTTGTATGTCTTTTAAACGATTCTCCTAAACCTCTCTATAAAGTAACAAAGCATGCTCAATAATCTGAAATTCTATTTTATCTAAGATACTCTCTCGATATAGCATAAACCTTATTAACTAGATTAATTCTCTATATCTCTATGAGAATTGAACCTAGATAATAGCATTAAGAATCAATTTCTAATGATTACCCAAGGTAAGTTGGTACTCTCGTCCTTCCTACGAATTATATTCCCAAAGAATATAAACTTAGGTTGTTTTGTTCAGTTCTAAACTATGAAATCCTCTCTCGAGCTCAATCAAGGTTAACAAATCAATTCTAATGGTGGCCAATCACTAGAACGCATTAAGACCAAAACAAAACAATTGATATGCAAAGTACTTAATAGAGATTCATAGAGATTCAATAAAAATCCATACAAGGTTCCATTAAAGACCTAGAAAAGAGTTTAGTTCGACATACTACACGAATCCATGGCAAAAAGTATGAAAGAAATAAACATAAAACAATTAAGAGATGAAAGAAGAACTCTTGATGACGATCTGAATCTTCTTCTTTTTCCCTTTCTTCTCTTCTCTTGCCCAAAAGTCGTTCTTTTTCTTCGTTCCTTTCCAGCCTCCTTTATTTCTGCCCCTCTTCTCCTTTTTAAAGTAGGAAAAATGCCCAGAATTCCGAAAACCTAGTTTCCAAATATGTGCCCCCCGCCTAAGCGGGATTGTGAGCCGCCTAGGCGGCCAGCTCACTGGAAATCGACTCTTCAGTGCCGCCTAGGCGGGACATTTTGCCGCCTAGGCGGTTAGCTCACTGGAACTTGATTTGCATTTTCTTCATTGCCTCTTGGGCGTGACATTTTTACGCCTAGGCGGCTAGCTCACTGTTTGTTTGCTCCTTTTTCAATTGTTTTGTCTCCAAAACTCATCCTGCCAAAGAAAACAACGGCTAGGCAAGCTAAATAACATTTTCTTGACCAAAAACCAGCAATTTATATTAAATGGAGCTAAAATTTACACAATAAAAGCCAAAATAACTCTATGAACTAGAGTTATCAATTTATTTTTGGTGGATTCGACACCCATCAATATGCGGTTCAGGACTCGTGCCGACATAAAAGACCAAAGGCTTCGAGCATCATTCTAATGCATCAGAAACCCATTAAATATTTGCAAAAACATTCTTCCACATATTGTGATGTGATAGAGTGAAAATTTTATGTGACACATTTAGAAAAAGGTGCAACAAACAATCAAAAATACAATTAAAAACTTGTGTGGATAGAACCATGAAATTGCGCAATTCTTTTGACCCTCTCAGAAATCGTTGAAGCTTTGTACAAACATTTGCCAAATATTGCAATGTGGCATGCAAAAAATCAAGACAAACGGACATCTACAGAAGGTGATACATGCCACCCAATATACGGTTAGGGACTCGATTGGTGTGACAAATCCAAGGCTTCGAGCATTGTACTAGCCCGTCAGAAACCCATAAAATCTTTGCACAAACACTCCCCTACATACTGTGATGTGATAAGTGAGAATTAAGAGAGATGCAAATCCAAAAAAGGTGCAACAGAAGATCGAAAATATGGTTAAAAACTCATGTCAATATGGGTCTATGAAATCATATGATTTTTTTGACCATCTACTAAATTGTTGATAGTATGCACAAATGTTCACTAACAAATTGCGTCCACAGAAGGTGCTACGTGCCTCCTAATATATTTCCTAGGGACATGAATAGGGAAGAACAGAATCTGGCAATTTTCTAAACCATCTCAAAACTTATTGAAACTTTGTACAAATATTCAACCGCATATCGTAAAGTGGCACGCAAAAAGTCAGAGCTAACAGATGTCCACAAAAGGTGACATAGACCTCTGAATATATTGCTCGGGGGAGTGAATAGGGTATCACAGAATCTGATAATTTATTAGACTGTCTCAAAAATTGTTGAAACTTTGTACACATGTTCAACCACATATCGTGAAGTGGCACGCATAAAGTTAGAGTGAACGGACATCTATAGAAGGTGTTATAGACCTTCCAATATATTAATCAATGTGTGAATATGATATCATAGAATCTAGCAATTATTTAGATTGTCTTAGAAATCGTTGAAACTTTGCACAAATGTTCAACCACATATCATGAAGTAGCATTTAAAAAATTAGAGCGAACGAACATCTACAAAAGGTGATACAAACCTCGAAATATACTGCATAGGGGTATATGGGGTATCAAAGAATTTGACAATTTTTGCGACCATCTCTGAAATCATTGAAACTTTGCATAAAAGTTCAACCTCAAATCTTCAAGTTACACTCAAAAAATTTGAGCGAATGAACATCTATAGAAGGTGCTACATACCTTAAAATATATTGCTCGGTGAAAGGGGTATTACAAAATTTGACAATTTTTGAGACTATCTCAAAAATCATTGAAACTTTGCACAAATGTCCAACCTCATTTAATGAAGTACCACAGAAAAAATTAGAGCGAACAGACATGCACAAAAAGTGATATAGATCTCGAAATATATTGCCTCGGGGGGCAAAGGGGGTATCAAAGAATTTGAAAATTTTTGAGACCATCTCATGAAACTTTGCACAAAATGTTAAACGTCATATATTGAAGTGACATGCAAAAAATCAGAGCTAATGGACATCCATAAAAGATGCTGTAGACCTTGAAATATATTGCTCGATGGAATAAGAGGGGTATCACAGAATCAAACAATTTTTGAGACCATCTTAGAAATCGTTGAAACATTGCACAAATGTTCATCCTCATATTGTAAATTTCCATGCAAAAAAATAGAGCAAACAAACATTTACAGAAGGTGCTACAAACCTCCGGACAATATATTGCCTTAAGGCATAAAATGGGGTATCACAAAATCTGATAATTTTTGATACCATTTCAAAAATCTTTGAAACTTTTTACAAATGTTCAACCTTATCTCGTGAAGTGCCACATAAAAAATTAAAGTAAATGGACATCCACAAAAAGTAATACAAACCTTGAAATATATTGCCCAAGGGCATAAGGAGGTACATTAAAGAATCTGACAATTTTTGAGACCATCTCAGAAATCATTGAAACTTGGCACAAGTGTTCAACCTCATATTGTGAAGTGCAACACAAAAAATCAGAGCGAGTAGACGTCCATAAATGGTGCCACAAACCTCAAAATATTTTGTCTGGGGGCGTTGGAGGGGGGGTATCACAGAATCTGACAATCATTGAAATTTTGCACAAAGGTTTAGCCTCATATCTCGAAGTGCCATGCAAAAAATCATAGCGGATAGACATCTACATAAGGGGCTACAAACCTTGGAATATATTGCCTAAAGGCTTAATGGGAATATCATGGAATCTGACAATTTCTAAGGCTATCTCAGAAATTATTGAAACTTTACACAAATGTTAGACGTCATATCGTGAAGTGCCTTGCAAAAACTCAGAGCAAATGGATATTTATAGAAGGTGCTATAGACTTTGTAATGAATTGCCCTGGGGGTGTAAAGAGGGGCATCACAAAATCTGATAATTTTTGAGACCATCTAAAAAATCTTTGAAACTTTTCACAAATGTTCAACCTTATATCGTGAAGTGCCATGCAAAAAATTAGAGCAAACGGATATCCACAGAAGGTGATACAAACCTCAAAATATATTGGTCGAGGGCATAAGGGGGTTTATCATAGAATTTGATAATTTTTTGACCATCTCACAGATCTCAAGTCTTACGGCCTAAGAAGATCGAGAGACAACTTCAAGGGATGATTTGAGTTGATCAACTGGGCCTACAAAATATTAGACATAGATTTAGGGATGCTTAGCTTACATTGTAGGGACTTTGTGCAAACCCCACGGCGAATATGTGCCAATTTAATAAAAAAAATGTAGTATCACAAAATTGAATATTTTTTTGGACCGTCTCAGAAATCATTGAAACTATGCACATACGTTCAGACGCATATTTTGAGGTGGCACATAGAAAATTAGAATGAATAGACATCTACATAAGGTGTTACAAACCCTTGAATATATCGCTCGTGGGCGTGAGGGGTAGTATCACAGAATTTGACAATTTTTTGGGCAGTATGAGTAATCATTGAAACTTTGCACATGTATTAACATGCGTATCTTGGGGTTCCACACAAAAAATTAGGGCGAACAAACATCTACAGAAAGTGCTATAGACCCCCGAATATATCGCTTATGGGCGTAAGATGTAGTATCACAGAAACGGACCATTTTTTAGGCCGTCTGAGAAATTGTTGAAACTATGCACACGGGTTTAGACGCATATCATGGGGTGGCATACAAAAAATTAGAGCGAACAGATATCTACAGAAGGTGCTACAAACCCGTGGATATACCGCTTGTGGGAGTAAGGGGTAGTTTTAGAGAATCGGGCAATTTTTTGGGCCATCTGAGACATCATTAAAACATTACACATGTGTTTTGACACATATCTTGGCGTGACACACAAACATTTAGAGCAAACGGACATCTATAGAATGTGCTACTGACCCCTGGATATATCGCTTGTGGGCAAATGAGGTAGTGCCACAGAATCGAGCAATTTTGGGGATTGTCTGAGAAATTGTTGAAACTTTGCCATAAAAAAATTATCGTTTGTGTTCAGACGCATATCATGGAGTGCAACATAAAAAATTAGAGCGAACGAACATAATAGAAGGTGTTGTAGACCCTCAGATATACTATTCGTGGGCGTAAGGTAGTATCACAGAACCGAATAGTTTTTTAGGCCATTTGAGAAATTGTTAAAACTTTGCGCACGTGTTTAGAAGTACATTGTAGGGTGGCACATAAAAAATTAAAGCAAGCAGACATCTCTAGAAGGTGTTGGAGACTCCCGAATATATTGGTCATGGGCGTAAGGGGATAGTCTCACAGAACTGAGCAACTTTTTGACTTGTCTGAGTAATTATTGAAACCCTGTACACGTGTTCAGACGCATATTATGGGGTGACATAAAAAATTAGAGTGAACCAACATATATAAAAGGTGCTACAGACCTCAGGATACACCATTTGTGGGCATAAATGGTAGTATCATAGAATCTGGTAGTTTTTGGTGTCGTCTCATAAATCGTTGAAACTTTGCACACATGTTCAGATGTGTATTTTGGGGTGGCACATTAAAAATTAGAGCAAAAGAACATTTACAGAAGGTGTTCCATACCCCCAGATATACTACTCGTGAGCGTACAGGGTAATATAATAGAATCGAGCGGTTTTTGGGGCCGTCTTAAAAATCATTGAAACTATACACACGTATTCAAATGCATATCATTGGTGACACACAAAAAATTAGAACAAACACACATCTACAAAAGGTGCTACACACCTCCGAATATACCGCTCGTGGCAGAATTAGGCAATTTTTGGGGCCATCAGAGAAATTATTGAAACATTGCACACGTGTTTAGAAGCATAACATGGGATGACACACAAAAAATTAGGGCGAATGTACATTTACAAAAGGTGCTACAGTGTAAGGACCCGATTTTCTTACATTTTAAATATATTATTATTTGATGTTTATATGATTATTATTCTACTTGTGTTATGTGAAATTTTCTTGAAAGACTTGAGGATACATGCCTATGCTTATTTATAAATGCATAGTTATAACAATTGGAATCATTTTTCTTTCTTTTCTTTCTTTATTAATCATAAAATACACAATTTTCAATTATACATATATATAATTTTGAAAATTTATATATATATATATATATTAGGTTTGGATTATTTTAGAAAAATCTAGTTATCAAATGTCATTTTCCCTATATTAAATGATAAAATTTGGATAAGATTATATAAGATTATGATAATAGTTGGACAAGATTATGATAAGATTAGGATAAGATTATGATAAGATAATAATAATTAAAAAATGACTTAAAGTATATAAAAATCCTATTTCTTGCCCTAAACTCTATAAAAAGGGGTCATTGTCTTCATTCTCCACACACACACACACTAAATCCCTCCTAAGACACACACACCCATACTTACCTTGCTCTCAACGTACAAAATACTTCATATTTATAATATATCTTCTATCCATATATGTATAGATATAAACCCTTCTTTTTACACGTATATATATGTACCAGTCTCTATATATCCCCTTAATTCCATAAAACATTCTTGAAAGGTAGAAGTTTTGCTTAATTGCATAAGCCCTAGTTTCTATGCTTTTGCATTCATAAGTTTAGTTTTATCTATGTTTTTACATATCTAATTACAATTATGTTAAGAACAAGTTTGGTGTTACTCTACTTTGAATTATATGCCACCATACTCATATGTTTTATGTTAGGAAGTAATATATTTTCCTAGGATATGTACCTGTCTTTATGATTAATATGCAAAGTTATATTCGTGTATAAAATTTGAAAGCATGTTATTTATGTGAAAATATGTGAAAATCTTTAATTGCGCATGTTGGACCCAAATGTGTTCTCGGTGTGAGTGGGGCTAGAGTTCGGCCAAGGGGCAATGGGCTTACCGGTCTTAAAACAATTCTCGCCATTCATATCCTAATCTCATCTTGCATGGACGGAGTGTTCCATGTATTGGTTGTGGGTCGTAGAAAATTGGCATAGTCTCGAGATATGAGCACCGATGTGACGGATGGAATTGGTATGAATGGATAGAATATTGTGATTAAAGATATGAACGGTTGGAATGTTTGGAATGTTATGATATAGGAGATATAAGGAAGTGACAAAATGTGACTCGAAAGGTAGTAATGTGATTTATGTGAATTATTATATGACTATTTGTATATATTATACACACGAGCACCATATGTTATTATGTAAAAATTTTACTCAATCGTCGTGTTGACATGTGTTGTGACTATTTTCTTAGGTAAAAATGCTATAGTTCACCAAGAGGAAGGCATGCCGAGCATTACGAAGCTTTTAATTAGGACAAAATTACTCATTTATGTTCTAATTATGATTTTTCTATGCTTTGTCATTCTTGTTATTTACTTGTAATAATAAAAGGATATTTTGTAATTTGTATATCGATTTTTGTATAATCATGATTTTATTAAGTGGTACCAAATTTTGATATAAAGTTTCTATGTTCTGATAATAAAATGAAAAAGGTAATTTATGAGTCGTGACATACAGTCCCACAGATATTCCGCTCATGGGCATACGGGGTAATTTCAATGAATTAGGCAGTTTTTTGGGCTGTTTGAGAAATTATTGAAAATTTGCACGTGTTCAGATACAAATCATAGGGTGGCACACAAAAAATTAGGGCTAACGAATTTTTATAGAAGGTGCTACAAACCCTAGATATATCGCTCGTGGGTGTAAGGGGTAGCATCACAAAATCGGATAATTTTTGGGACCGTCTGAGAAATCATTAAAACGTTGCACACATATTCAGATGAATATCATGGTGTGGCACACAAAAAATTAGAGCAAATGGATATCAACAAAAGTTGATACAAATTCCCGAATATACCACTTGAGGGCGAAATGCTTAGTATCACAGAAGCAGACAATTTTTTAAACTGTCTGAGAAATTATTGAAACTTTGCACACGTGTTAAGGTGAATATCATGGGGTGACACACAAAAAATTAGAGAAAATGCACATTTACAGAAGCTATTACAGACCCCCCGAATATACTGCTAGTTGGCGTAAGAGGTAGTATCACATAATTGGGTAGTTTTTTGCCCGCTTTGGAAATCATTGAAACTTTGAACACGTATACAAATGCATATCGTAGGATGACACACAAAAGATTAGAGCAAACAGTCATCCAAAGAAGATACTACAGACCCCTGAATATACCGCTCGTTGGCGTAAGAGGTAGTATCACAGAATTGGATAGTTTTTTTGGTAGTTTGATAAACTGTTAAAACTTTACACTTGCGTTTAGATGCATATCGTAGGATGGAAACAAAAAAATTAGAATAATCGGACAATTTTTGAGGCCATCTAAGAAATTGTTGAAACTTTGCACACGTATTGAAATGCATATTGTGGGGTGGCACACATAAAAATAAAGTAAACGAACATCGACAGAAGGTGCAGACCTCTGAATATATCGATCAAGGACGTAAGGTGTAGCATCACAAAATCAGATAGTTTTTGGAGTTGTTTGAAGAATTGTTGAAACTTTGCACACGTGTTCAGGTACACATCATGGGGTGGCATACAAAAAATTAGAGCAAAACAGATATCTACAGAAGGTGCTATGGATCTTTGGATATATTACTCGTGGGTGTAAAGGGTAGTAACATAGAATCGGGCAATTTTCTAGATCGTTTGAGAAGTGGTTGAAACTTTGATTAGTTGAATGTTTAGTGTGTTAGGTATGCTTTGCTCTATAGGCTATTTGTAATCAAAATTTTTCTTGATTTATATTAATAAAATAGGGAAGACCCTTTGAAAACTCCATGGCAGGCACGAGCTAGTTTCATTAAAAAAAAAGGTTGCACCACAAAATCGGACAATTTTTTGGACCGTCTGATAAATTATTGAAACTTTGCACACGTGTTTAGATGTATATCATGTGGTGTTACACAAAAAAATGGATCAAACGGACATCTACAGAAGGTGCTACGGACCCTCGAATATATCACTCGTGGGCATAAGGGGTAGCGTCACAAAATCGGGCAGTTTTTGTGGACCTTTTGAGAAATCATTGAAACTTTACACATATGTTCAGATTTATATTATGAGGTGGCACAAAAACAATTAGAGCGAACGAACGTCTATAGAAGGTGCTACGAACCCTCAGATATATCGCTCGTGACGCGCAAAGTGGTAGTATCACAAAATTGGACAGTTTTCTGTACCGTTTGAGAAACTATTACAACTTTGCACATGTATTCAGACGCATATCATGGTATGAGACACAAAAAATTAGAGCACATGAACATCTATAGATGGCACTATGGACCTCCGGATATATCACTCGTGAGCGTAAGATGCAGTATGACAAAATTGGGAAGTTTTCTAAATCATCTAAAAAATTATTGAAACTTTCCACATGTGTTCATACACATATCATGGGGTGGCACACAAAAAATTAGAACAGATGGACATATATAGAAGGTGATACGGGCCCCCCTTTTATATCGCTCGAAGCGTATATAGTAGTATCATATAATTGGACAGTTTTATGGATCGTCTGAGAAATTATTGAAACTTTACACACGTATTTAGACGCATATTGTGGGGTGACACATGAAAACTTTGAGCGAACTAACATCTACACAAGATGCTACGGATCCATAGATATAACGCTCGTGTACGGAAGTGGTAGTATCACGTAATTGGGCAGTTTTTTGAACCTTTTGAGAAATTATTGAAACTTTGTACATGTGTTCAGACGCATATCATTGCGTGGCACACAAAAAATTAGAGTGAATAGACATCTACATAAGGCGCTACGGACCCCTAAATATATCTCTCGTAGGTGTAAGGGATAGTATCACGGAATCGGGTAATTTTTTGGACCGTCTGAGAAATGGTTAAAACACTGCACATGCGTTCAGGTGCATATGGAGTGAACGGACATCTATAGAAGGTGTTACGGGCCACCAAAGCTTGTGGGCATAAGGGGTAGTATTACAAAATCGGGCAATTTTCTGGACCGTTTGAGAAATTATTGAAACATTCCACATGTGTTCAAACGCATATCGTGGGAAGGCACACGAAAAAGTAGAGTGAACAAAGACCTACAGAACTTGCTAGGGATCCTCGAATATATCTCTCATGGGCATAATAAGCAATATTACAGAATTGAATAGTTTTCTAAACCATCTGAGAAATGATTGAAACTTTACATACGTGTTCAGGCGCATATCATGAGGTGGTACATAAAAAATTAGAGCAAACGAATATTCTACGGACTCCCGGATATATCTCTTGTGGGCGTAAAGGGCATTATCATATAATCGAATAGTTTTCTGGACCGCTTAAGAAACTGGTTAGAACTTTACACATTCATTCAGATGCATATCGTGGGATGGAACATAAAAAATTAGAATGAACGAACATTTGGCTAAGGTGCTGCAGTCCCCAGATATATCACCTGTGGGTGTATGAGGTAGTATCACAAAATCGGTCAGTTTTCTAGACTGTCTAAAAAATGGTAGGAACTTTGCACACGTGGTCAAACGCACATTGTTATATGGCACACAAAAATTAGAACAAACGAACATCTATAGAAGGTGATACGAACCTCAGAATGTATTGCTCGTGGAGGTGGTATCACAGAATCGGATAATTTTCTAAACTGTCTGAAAAATCATTTAAATTTTTCATTCATGTTCCGATACGTATTTTGGGGTGGCACATAAAAAATTAGAGTGAACGGACATCTATTGAAGGAGCTTGGAAGTCCCAGCTATATTGCTCGTGGTTGTCAGGAGAATATCACAGAATCGGGTAATTTTCTAGACCATCTAAAAAATTATTGAAACCTTGTAAACATGTTCAAACGCATATAGTGGTGTGGATCACAAAAAATTATATCGAACAGACCTCTACAGAAGTTGCTAGAATGCTGAATATATCGCTCGTGGGCGCAAAAGATTGTATCACAGAGTCCGAAAGTTTTTTGGACCGACTGAGAAATCGTTGAAAATTTGTACACGTATTCAGATGCATATCTTATAGGTAGCATACAAAAAATTAGAACTAATAAACATCTATTGAAGGTGCTACAGACACCCGAATATATGGCTTGTTAGCGTAAGAGGTAGTATCACAGAATCAAACAGTTTTCTAGACCGTTTGAGAAGTGGTTAAAACTTCACACACGTGTTCACACGCATTTCTTGGGGTAGCACACAAGAAATTGGAGCGAACGCACATGTATAGAAAGTGTTGCGGACTCCCGGATACATCGGTAGTGGGTACAAGATGTAGTATCACAGAATTGGACAATTTTCTGGATAGTCTAAAAAATCTTTTAAGCTTTAAACTCGTATTCAGATGCATATAGTGTAGTGGCATACAAAAAATTAAAGCGAAAACATATCTACAAAAGGTGGTATGGATCCCCAGATATATTGTTCGCGGGCGTAAGGGATAGTCTTACAGAATCGTTCAGTTTCTTGGACTGTTTGAGAAATAGTTGGAACTTTCCCCATGTCTGAAGATGTATATCGTGGGGTGGTACACATACATTGATAGAAGAAACTATGGACCATAGTTTGAAAAATTATTGAAACTTCGAACATGTGTTCAAAAGCACATTATGGGGTGAAACACAAAAAAAAACTGCGAATGGCTTCTATAGAAAGTTCTATGGATCCCCGGATATATCACTCGTGGGCATAAGGGGCAATATCACAGAATCCGACAATTTATCGGACTGTTTGAGAAATCGTTGAAATTTTGGTATACATGTTCAGACGCATATTGTGTGGTAGCACAAAAAAATTAGGACAAACAAACATCTACTGAAGGTGCTTTCGACTCTCACATATATTGCTCGTGGGCGTAATGGATAGTATCACAGAATCAGGCACTTTTCTGGATCGACTAAGAAATTGTAGAAATATTGTACACATGTTCAGACGCACATAGTGGGTAGAGCACAAGAAATTAGAGCGATCGAACATCTGCAGAAGTTGCTAAGGACCCCCAAATATGTCTCTCGTGGGTGGAAGTGATAGTATCACAGAATCAGATAGTTTTCTGGATCGTCTGAGAAAATTGTTAAAGGTTTGCACATGTAACATTCCAATTTTATATATATGAAATTAGCATAATAATACTAACTAAAAACCATTTCCTACGAAATATATCCATAAAAACCAAAATTTTGTAGCATATGTGTATGAAAACCCAAAAATTATATTTGTTCATATAAAAATTGAAATTTTGTGTGTAATATATATAAATATAAAATCAAAAATATAAATATAGAATATATGTTAATTTATTTCAAAATTAATTATAATCATAAATATAGTAGGGTTATTTGTTTTTGTTCCATGTGTTGGGACACTTATCCATATCATATGTTAGAAAAAATTTAGGGCACACATTATTATACACACGTTAACTTTATAAGTCATATGAAATATGATTAAGACACCTCAAAGGCCACTTGTTCTCATGATATTTAAGATAAGACGATCTTCCAGAAATGGAAGGCATGTGTAAACACACTTGTTTTATCTTCATAAACTCTAGGACACTTATACAAATCCTTATCTCAATCCAAGGGCTATAATCTTGCCCTTAATTCTTAAGAAAAGATCAATGGTCATAATTTAGCCAAAAATGCACATTAAGATATTGAAAAGATAAGATTTGGGACGCCTAAACCCTTATCCAATTTTGATTTATACACTTAGAATTACCTTGAGATTTATTAATAAAATAATAAATGTGTCTTGAATACACACCTATAAATAGGGAGTCACCCCCATACTTGAAAATCACAACACACGTTAACATACACATATAGAAGAAAAACCTTAGAGACCCTACACACAGCTAGAAGGTGGTTATGAAGTTGACATAGTCAATCCAATCCAACATCTTGGTGAGACATAGCTAAATAAAGTAGGAGCTTTACTTATCTATATATGTTATAGTTTTTACTCATATTCATGTGTATTATGCTTCTAAGCATGTTAAATTGAGAAATTATTGTGTGGTGTATTATGTGATTGTGTGACTAAGTACACTTGAACCACACACGTGCACCTTATGCGGCTAGGTAAAGTCTCCTACTCAGCTGTCATGCTAACGCCTTTTACATACAGTTATATCAGAGTAGCGTAACAAAAACGTAGAACTGTGACTTGGTTACAAGTTGAGCAAAGGATTTAAGGGGCTCCATTGTAATAGTGTCCTTGTAGCAAGATAAGACTTGCTATGATTGTCATTGTACCAATATCTGTTTTAACCCGTTTATATATATGTGTATAAGTGTTTTATTAGACCCGAACCATGGGGCGTCACAACACATGTAGTCAGATACATATCATCGGGTGGCACATAAAAGATTATAGCGAATGGATATATACAAAAGGTGCTACGAACCCCAGGATATATTGCTCACGGACATAAAGGATACTATTATAGAAGGTGCTAGAACCCTTGGATATATCACTTGTGGGCATAAGGGGTACTGTCACTTAATTAGGTAATTTTTGGACCGTTCGAGAAATTGTTAAATTTTACACTCGTGTTCAGACGCATATTGTGGGGTGGCACACAAAAAAATTAGAATGAATGGACATCTACTGAAGGTGCTTTTGATTCTTCGATATATTGCTCGTGACCGTAAGTAGTAGTATCACAGACTCGGGCAGTTTTCTAGATCGTATGAGAAATCATTGGAACTTTACACACGTGTTCAAACATATATTGTAAGGTGGCACATAAAAAATTAAAGTGAACGGACATCTACTTAAGGTTGTTGGGACACCTGGATATATCGCTCATGGCATAAGTGGTAGTATCACAGAATCGGGTTGTTTATTAGATCTTCTGCAAAATTATTGAACTTTACACACTTGTTCAGATGCATATCTTGGGGTGGCACACAAAAAATTAGAAAGAATGAAAATCTACAGATGGTGCTACAGACCCCCGAATATATATCTCTCATAGGCGTAATGGCTAGTATCATAGAATCAAGCAATTTTTTGGGCTGTCTGAGAAATCATTGAAACTTTGCACATGTGTTCAGGCGTATATCGTAGGGTGGCACAAAGAAAATTAGAGCGAACAGACTTTTATATAAGGTGCTATGGACCCCCGGATCTATCTCTCGTGGGCGTAAGGGTAGTATCACCGAATTGGGCAATTTTCTGGATTGTCTGAGAAATGGTTGAAACCTTGCACACATGTTATAATACGTATCTTAGGGTGGCACACAAAAAATTATGGCGAACGGACATTTACGTAAAGTGCTAAGGACCCCCGGATATATATCGCTCGTGAACGTAATGGGTAGTATGACAAAATCGGGCTACTTTTTGGATTGTTTGAGAAATTATAAAAACTTTGCACACATGCTCAGATGCATATCGTGGGATGGAACACAAAAAATTGGAGCGAATGGACACCTACAGAAGGTGCTACGATCCCCTGAATATATCTCTCGTAGGCGTAAATGGTAGTATCATAGAATCGGGTAGCTTTTTGGATCGTTTGGGAAATCATTGAAACTTTGTGCACATGTTCAAGTGCATATCATGGGATGACACACAAAAAATAAGAGTGAACAAACATCTACATAATGTGGTACGGAGTCCCGAATATATCATTCGTGGGTGTAAAGAGTAATATCACAGAATTGGACAGTTTTTTGGACCGTCTGAGAAATGGTTGAAATTTTGCAAACTTGTTCAGAATCATATAGTAGGGTGGCACACAAAAAATTTGAGCGAACAAACATTTATAGAAGATGCTACGGATGCTCGGATATATCACTCGTGGGCGTAAAGAGTTGGTATCACAGAATCGGGCAGTTTTCTGCACCGTCTGAGAAATGGTTGAAACCTTGCACACGTATTTAGATGCATATGGTGATGTGGCACCCAAAATATTAGAGCGAGCGGATGTCTACATAAAGTGCTACGAACCACCAGATATCTCTCTCGTGGGTGCAAGGAGTAGTATCACAGAATCACCAACTACCAGTTGGTCTAGTGGGATGAATCGCTAGATCCCTTAAACAACGTCAAGGGTTCGAACTATGGCATTTTGAATGGAGCAACTGGGTTGGGAGGGTCACCCCTAAAATGGGCTTTTGCAGTACACAATTTGGATTAGTTGGCTAATGAGTCATAATCGGTGACTAAGATAAAAAAAAAAAAGTAGTATCACAGAATCATGCATCTTTCTGGACTATCTAAGTAATCGGTGAAACTTTACACACATGCTCAGACCTATATCATGGCGTGGCACACCAAAAATTAGGCCAATCGGACATTTGTAAAAGGTGTTACGGACCCTCGATTATATCTCTCGTGGGCATGAGGGGTAGTATCACAGAATCGGGCAATTTTTCTGGACCGTATGAGAAATGGTTGAAACTTTGCACACATATTCAGGTGCAAATCATGGGTGGCACATAGAAAATTAGAGTGAATGAACATCTATATAAGGTGCTTCGGACTGCTGAATATATCGTAGAATCCGAAAGTTTTCTAGACTGTATGAGAAAATGATTGAAACTTTGCACACTTGTTTAGGTTTATATAGTGGGGTGACACACAAAAAATTAGGGCGAATAGATATCTACATAAAGGTGTTACAAACCCTTGAGTATATCACTCGTGGGCGCAAGGGGGTAGTGTCATAGAATCGGGCAGTTTTCTAGACCGTCTGAAAAATGGTTGGAAGTTTGCCCACGTTTCCATATGTATATCATGGAGTGGCACACAAAAACTTAGAGTGAACAGATATCTACAGAAGGTGCTACAGACCACCAGATATATCGCTTGTGAACGCAAGGTGTAGTATCACATAATCGATCGATTTTTTGAACCGTCTGAGAAATTGTTGAAACTTTGCACATGTGTTCAGACAATTATCATGGGTTGGTACACAAAATTGTGGGCGTAATGGGTAGTACCACATAATCGGAAAGTTTTCTGGATTGTCTAAAAAATGGTTGAAACTTTGCACATGTGTTCAGATGCACCTCTGGGGGCGGAACACAAAAAATAAGAGTGAACGAGCATCTACATAAAATGCTATGGACATCCGTATAAATGATTAAATTAAAAAGGTATAAATGATTACACTGGAAAGTTCTTAAAGTACACCGGGTATAAAAAATCCTAAGTATCTAGAAAATCGTAAATAAGGAGTACTACTCCCTTTACATAATATGAGAAAAAGAAAAACACAACTTAGGAGTACCACTCCTTTTACATGAGTGAAAATGTTCTAAATAAGCCTGGAAAAATAAGTTTGCTGTAATAGGCCTTAGTATTCCAATTCTCGTCCACTTTGCTAAAATAACTTTTAATGTGAAGCCCAAGATTGAAATCGACCCATATGAGTCCACTTTTGTTTTGCTCCAACCTATGAAACTAAGGCCCTGAAGTGATGTATAGCAGCCCACTTGATGAATCTGTACATGCCTTAAACTGTCAATTGCACAACCCAATCTGTCCTCCCACAACATAGGTAAATATAGCCTATCAACGTTAAGACCGGCCAAGTCCAAGATCATGCTTAATCCTTGTGAACTTGAAATGAAAGAGCCCACGTGAACCAGACCTGAATAAAACAGATCATGGCCTAATCTTACCTCCCGTAGCCCAAACACAGAAATTGTCTTGCCAAGGCTGCCAGCTTGCCAAGTGGGAATAACCCATCAACAGCATTTTGACAATGGTGACCAATTTCAGCATATTAGAATAACCTTTTGACAGCAATTCACTACAGCAACGCAGGAAAGATAGCCCACCAACTCCCAGGCAATTATGGAGCCCAAATAATATTTTCTTCCTTGTGCCTTGGCGCAACATCCATCCCATGCATAGCATAAAAAATTGTAGCCCAGTTCACATAGGTAGCAAACTCGTGCACTTTTGAGATGAGAATCCATTTCCCTTGCATGGATCAAAGAAATGTAGCACATCCTCTCATGAATGGCCCAACAACAATAAAAATGTGCCCAAATGATGTCAGAAGCCCATTAGTTAAGCACTTCCACTAATATAAGCTCGTGTGGCTGAATAACACCAAGCATTAATTCGAATTAGCTCTTCTGTGCAAGGTCCATGTGTGGTGACCACTCCATTTGACTTTTCCCATGTATGATATCATCCAGTAACGAGGCTTCATGCAAAAAAGGGATTTGTGCATGGTACTCGTGGCCCATGACTCTCCTTGACCTATCACTGAAACATTGAAATTATGATAGCAACTTCCTCACTTCAGAAAATTACAGTCACCTTCCTTACCAGCAAATTAATGACAAATTACAACTTACCCCCCCCCCCCCCCCCGGCAAGTTTCAAGCTCAATATAGTGTCCCCTGCAAGAAGAGCAGCCCAGAAAACCACACAACAACAACAAGCACGATAAACATGCTCTAACAGAATGACAACATATCTCCATGCCAATATACTTGAATATTAGTCTCAGGCTATAGATGACCAAAATTCGCATCATATTATTGCCCAAAATCCACTCCCAGTCAACACCAGCATCCACAAAACGACAACAACAACGAGCTATTGTCAACTCGCATAGCAGTAACCCCTGTGCTCCAGTATGTGGTGTCCCAAATTGAGATTGGTTCTTCTCATTCCTAATCCTCATAAAGGGCCCACCCATAACAATAGTCCCAAACTAGTACTCCTACATTCCATCATGCCAAAAATAACTTTTTGATATTACACTTACCCCCTGGCAGGAGAATACCACAGCAGTGGCAAGATCAACTTTCGTCCAACCCTGCAAGCAAAATCTACCAAACAAATAGCAAAAATAGTTATAGACAAATCAAACTTATCTCCCCTAAAAAAGGACCCAAGAATATGCTAGACGGATAAGCAAGCAATAATCATGGGAAATGTCAATTAAGAATGTCTAAAGGATGGGATATCCCATCTATCCATCTTCAGCAAGCCTTGGATACGCCCAGGGATGTCCAAATGTCCAACACAGTAGAAGAATGAGTTTCACATGCATAATTAGCAAGACAATCAGCCACTTGGTTGCCTTCTCGAAAAATGTGTAACACGCAAATTAATATGCCTCGTCAACTCTTTAATTTTCATCAAAGGATGTTGCAGCTCCCAAGGACCACAAAATCCAGTCTTTATCATGTTAATGACTACTTGGGAGTCAAGCTCTAGCCATACGTATTGTAAGCCCATGTCAATGCAGATTTGCAAGCCTTGTGAAACGGCCACCAGCTCAGCATAGTTATCAGTTTTCTCACCCAAATAGGAGAAGAATGCCCCATGAACAGATTAGAGTTTTAGGGTATAGGGTTTTTTTTTGTGAAAATCAGTGCAAGACTGTAGGGTTTTCTGTGGGGTCCCCACTCCTTTATTAGTAAAAAAATTCAAAAAGAAACGCGAAATTACACATCAACATTTGTAGAATTAGAATTGGGAGTACTACTCTCTTACATGATAGTTTAAAAGAAAATGTGAATATGCTAAAAAACATTAGCGAAATTTTCGAGATCATCCGTTCCATGGTATGACATCCACTCATCGGATTCTGGATTATTGGGCCTTTGGAAGAAACTTTCATCTCTTGGCATTTTCCAAGACCATGGGTTTGCGGTTTAGGGTTTCTTTTTAATTAAACCGGCTCTTGCCTGTCCTAGGGTTTTTTTGTGGGGACCCCACCCCTTTATTGATCAATTAAAAATAAATTACAATGGAAAGTTAGTGAGATACATAAGATGAAAAATAGAAATTCCTAAGTTACTAGGAAAATGTAAATAAGGAGTACTACTCCCTTCACAAATACTAAGAAAACTATAAAAATTAGGAGTATTGGTCATTTTACGGGAAATTAAATTTTCTAGATACTTCTCTAAACATAATGAGGAAATAGGCCCAAATTCTTGATGGTCTGAATAGATTTGGGGTTTGGGGTTTAGGTTTTATTTTTGTAAAAACTTGCTCGTGCCCGCTAGAGGGTTTTTTGTGGGGACCTCACCCCTTTATTAATCAATTAAATATCAATTACATTGAAAGTTCGTGAAATACATGAGTAAAAGAATGAAAAATCCTAAGTTTCTAACAAATTGTAAATAAGGAGTACTACTCTCCTTACACAAGATATCCATAAAATTGAAACGTAAGAATTGATAACTACTCATATTACAATAATATGATATTCTAATGGTTTCTGTAAAAGGAAATTCCTAGAAACGTCAGCAGCTTTGGTGTGCTCCAAAATAGCACGATAGTCATCAATTGGTGAAATCTGGCTTGTGTAGCAGCCCACGTGATTGAGAAGACCAACTTGTAACACCCTTGCATAGCCCAATCTTACCTCCCACCACCTTATTGACTTAATAGGTTCAAGTAGGTATGGCCCATCAACTTCACATATTACCAAGTCCAGCGAATATGGTTCAGGTTCACCAACTCCCAAGCCCAAAATGATTGAGGCTTGCGACATTGAACCATCAGTAGAAACTTTGGCAAGCCTATCTTCACATAAATCCCACCCATGATATCTCCCTGCTGGCACCACATGAGATGCAGTAAAAAACCTGCTGGCGTGCTTCCAAGATGATGGTTGCCCGCTCCAATGCGCAAGCACATCGAGATTCACATTCTGCCAATCAAACAATGCAGTATGATAACTGTAGTAACAGCATAGTATATTCAAGTGGAGCTGAGAGCGATCCACAAGTTCTGAACTATGCCTCCTTAGCAGGTTATCAAAATTACAGTTGCCCCCCTGGAAGGTTTTAGAAAATACATAGCCCCCCTTGCAGCAAGAAACGCCCATCAATCCTAAATGGCCCATTTTCAGCAGCCCAAAAAAATTAGCTGGTGGTCCACTTTCCACCAAAGTCCAAATTGGTCACATTATCTCAGCAATATTAACACCTTGGCCCACTATTCTCCATATCAAATTCAGCAAGAAAGGTAATTGAGAGAGTAGTGTAACAAATATTGCGCTTACCCCCCTGCTGTCACCCTATAAATTACAGCAACTCGAGAAATTGTCAGACCTCCCGGCATGATTCCAAGCTAAAAATCCAAAATTATAGGCAGACCCACAAATACAGCAGCACCGTGTTTTCCTGATCCAAAGAGGGTGCTTAAATGTAATGGTGATCCAAGATGGTGAGCCCAAAGTTGCACCATTTCGGCACCTCCCCCTCTGGTCAACACCACGCGAATAATCCACCCAAAATCCACATAATATGTCAGCAACAGAACATATAGTAATATCCTCCCCAAACTCTGAAATAAAACCAGCAAATAAAAAACCCCATGGTGACGCATTAAAGAAATCCATACAATCCCACAAAGGCCAAACCAGGAGCAAGCTCATAGCTCCATCATGGTACTCCAACAAACGGATTTCAGAATGCAATAAAATGCAACAGTTTTCTGATATAAGACGTTCCCCCCTGCTGTCACTACATAATCTGGAGCAATCATGACAGTAACAGCAGCACCAAGTTTTCAAAGTCTGCCAAGCAATGTCAAGTGACAGAGAGTAAGAGCAGTAGCAATAACATAGCAGGTTTAGAGAATAATAGTACCCCCCTGGTAAGCGACAGAATAAAAAGAAATCCTCCTGCACCAAGCGCCACCCTTGAACCCGCTCGTGAGCAGCAAACAAGCCTCATTCTGGCCGGAAACTAATATTACGCTCACCCCCTGGCGGTAGGAAACCACAGCAGTAGCAAGATCATTTTCCTTCCAACCCTGCAATCAAAGTCAGGCAAAGCACCACCAACAATAGTAATAGGCAAATCAAAATTTTCTCCACTAAAACAGCACCCCAGAACAAGCCAAATGGAAGAGCAAACAAGAACCATAAGAATTGTCAATTAAGAATGTCTAAAGGATAGGATATCCCATCTATCCATCTTCAGCAGTCCTTGGTTTAGGTTTTTTTTTTTTTTTTTTTTTTGTTGGGTAAAAATGGTTTGGGTTTTCTGTGGGGATCCATCCCTTTATTAATTAATCAAAAATAATTACCGAGAAAAGTTCGCAAAATACATAATAAGCAAAACAGGAAATCCTAAGTGTAAAGTTGTAAATAAGGAGTACTATTCTTTTTACAAAAAATATGAGTAAAATTAAAGCATAAATTAGAAATATTACTCCTTTTACAAGGAAAAAAGTATTTTAAATAGACCTCAATAAATAAGTGGGTAATAAGTCCCAAATCTTGATGCTTGGAGAAGTCTCGAATTTGTGCTGCATTCTGCTGTTTAGCGTTGTCTCCAGTGGCCCATTTAGAAAGCGATCCATAAATGCAAAGACTGTTAGAGTAGCCCAAGAATCGTCCATTTTCAAGAGCCCAAATCACTAAAGCATAAATACTCAGCCGCCCCCAGACTCCAAGCACGAAGCCCAAATAGATAATAATGATGCATGTGATAACTAGGAGCTCAATGTCTTCCCCGTCTATGGAATTAATGCCTAGCCCAATCAATGTCCAGGTTACACAACCAAGACTGCCAAGAAGCAGCCCACTCGTGAGATTACTTGTGCCTCTCAGAGGACAAGTACCAAGGACAAGCGCAAACACCCTAGTAAAATGATCCTCATTTAATCTGGGCGGAAAAAGTAATCCAACAAGGGAAATAGCTGCTGTGCTGTCCAGGTTGAGGCAACATTTTCCCAAAACTGGCAGCCAGCCCCTTTCTATGACTATACCTGCTCTTGTAAAACTACAAGTACCTCCCCGGAAAGTTTCAAAAACAATACAGCCCCTCAACAGGTTTCGAAAATTACACTGGCCCCCTGTATCAACACAGAACAGAGCAGTGGTAACATTAGGGAATTACCAATGCGCCCAGTTTTTTGCTGCTGCATAAGAACAGTTGCAAAGTGTACAATCAGGTCCCTTCGCAGCAATAAAACATTACTGTTGCCCCCAGCAGCGCTCTCCCTCCTGTCACCCAATATGCAGCAAGTCAGAAACTGGCAAACCCTGCTCACAAGCTTCCACGATGTTGGTTGCCCACTCTCATGCTCAATTACATTGAAGTTCACAATCTGCCCAAAAGAGTCCCACACTGAAGTGGTATAACAGTAGCCACAACAGAGTTTATCCAAGGATACGTACGGGTGTGCCCAGAATATGGAAGAGAAACTCTGTATGTGATGAAATCGATTCACAAGATCCGAAATCTGCCACCTTAACTGGTTTCCGAAATCACAATTACCCCCCTGGCAGCAATGAAAAGCAACATAATCCCCCCTGTGGCAAGAATCGCCCATGAACACACTGATCAACAACAAACCAACCCCGTCCAAGCCTGCTCTAATAATCTGAATACAGGTTCCATGCTTAACAGGGAGCACCTTGTTATGTTCATACTCCCATAACCTTGTTAGATTAACCACCCAAGACCAAACCAACAAGCAGCTAAGCCCAAGAAAATACATGCTCCAAGCTACTGTTAAAAAATTCCCATAAACAACACAAATGCAACACCAAAATGAAGACCATATATTATGCGAAAATGTGCCGACACACCATAAATCCTCAAAAAGGAAGATACAGTAGCAACCTGACAGAAGATCAGAGAGGGATGTGATAAAAATTACTTTTACCCCCCTGTTGTCACCAACGAAACTGCAGCAACCCAGCAACTTGCTCCGACTTTCCCCTAGCTGTCGCCAAAGAATTTGCAGCAGCTTAAAAAAAGGCAAGACCATGATAACAAACCAATTAAGAATGTCTAAGAGATGGGATATCCCATCTATCCATCTTCAGCAAACCTCGGATACGCCTCAGGATAACCAATCTATCCAACACAGCGGAAGAATCAATTTCGCATGCATGATTAGCAAGAAAATCGGCCACTTGATTGCCTTCTCAAAAAATGTGTGTAACCTGCAAATTAATATGGCTCATCAACTCTTGGATTTTCATCAAAGGATGCTGCAGCTCCCAAGGGCCACAAAATCCAGTTTTTATCATGTTAATGACTGCCTGGTAGTCAAGCTCCAACCAAACGTTTTGTAAGCCCACGTCAACGCAGATTTGCAAGCCTTGTGAAACGGCCACCAGCTCAGCATAGTTATTAGTTTTTCCACCCAAATAGGAGAAGAATGCCCCCGCGAACAACCCCATGGTGGTCTCTAATCACACCCCCCGAACCAGCAACACCACTACTCCCTTTTGCAGCTCCATCCGTGTTCAGCTTATACCAGCCTTGTTCAGGCCTTAGCCACCTCACAATACGGCCAACTGAAGCAGGCTTTTCATGGAAAATGAAACCCCACTTGTGAGCAAGTGTGAGGTACACCCTCCAATGACCTTTTTGAAAGTTCTTGCTCTGATATATGATGGAGAGAGAATTGAGAACCTTCCAAATGGTGCGTGAATAAAGGAACTTCTTTTTCCTATGCTTGGAATCATTTTGTGCTTCCTATATATGCCACAAGACAAGCATAGGGATTAATGCCATCACATGGCCTTTCCTAACGCTATGGTTCTTCCAATACTTTAACATAAAAGTGACAGAATCTGTCTCCGGACAAGAGATGGTGACAACATTGGCACTTTGATACGATTTATAGTCCCTTTTGTCGAAGCCTGGAGTCCACCTCAAGCCATTCGTTCACCAGTCTGACCAAGAAGATGGAGATTGTGGGCTGTAATTGTTTTAACCATACTGTACCATACAAAGGATCAACTGATCTTGGCGTGCGGATAAGATGCCATGCAGATTTTGTGCAAAATGAACCTGTTTGGGAGCCTTTCCAAAGAACCTTATCAGCCCCGCCCCCTGCTATAGGAACGTGGAGAATACGTTGGACCTAAGACTCGTTCAGTACAGCCTGAAGTGCCTCACTATTGTAGCTGCCATTTATTTAGTTTGTATTTACTGGCTCGAGTTTACAAATCTGCCTATTGAGGTGTTGTTAGAGAGATTGTCCATCTAGCCAAGCATCATACCAAAATGAGCAGAGTCCATCACCCAAAATCCAGAATAGATTGGCCTCCACTTTTCCTTGAACGCTGACCATCCGGCGCCAAATATGTGAGTCTGTGGTAAAATGAGGTGCTTGTGCCGGGTGGAACCATCGGACATACTTTTCTTTCACATATTTAGCCTATAAGGAGTCTTGACGCTTGAGCTTCCACTAGAGCTTCCAAGAGAAGGATTCCAAGGTATCATTCAAGTTACGTACCCCAAGTCCTCCTTCATCCACGGGATAACACAAATTACGCCATATTGTCCAGTATATCTTCTTTTGTGCATCATAATTGTAACGCCGCGAAACCTCTAGCTAATTATAAAACATCTATTCGTAACCATCTCATAAAACGTGCTAACATATAGCGTAACGAACCCAAACAAGCGTATTATTATTCAAAAGGAACGTTTACATAAGTCGCTTATACAACGTATACACAAGTTTAACTATCAAGTTTCTAGCACAACATAGATAATTAACTAAATGCCTCGAAGCGTCCTCCTACATCTTCCTTGTTCCTATCTTCAGGGGTCTCAAATCCGGCTAAAACATAATAGAAAACGATGTCAACATATACACATGTTGAGTAGAAATTCGCATACAACATGAGGTGTTCGTGTGAATTTGCATATTGTCATAAAAGCACATAAAACTACACATTAAACCATATAAATTTCAGTTCTGATCAAATCACATAAATTTCAGCTCACAAGAGCAACACAATCCAACATATTGTTACCATTTTTCACCTCGATGGGAGGCTACCTTATCTCGCCATGCCGTAATGCAATCACAATATTTGCACCAATTCCAACCAATCTTGGTGCCCAACCAAACACTCCAGTGGTCATATCCCGGGCATATGCCGAATTCCTACGACCCACAACCAATACATGAAACACTCCGTCCATGCAAGATGGGAATAGGCATGGATGGCGAGAACTGTTTTAATACCGGCAAGCCCAATTGCCCGCCCGGCTGAACTCTAGCCCCATCCACACCGAAATCATATAGGGCCCTTACACACATAATTTCAACACATTTGAATCACAATTTCAGCATAACACAAACCATTTCAGTAGCTAGTGCACCAAATTTCAGCATGAAGTAACACAATTTCCGATTTTGCAAAACCGACATTAGCTCATACGAACATAAATTTCAAGCCTTCAAACCTCCTGAAACTCTTCACATATGTGCCTAAGGTTGTGAAATAGACTTTTATTTGGAAAAATATCGAGATTTCAGCTTACGAGAGCTGGAATTTGCAGACTGCGATGCGAAACACTTTTAGCGCGCAACCGCTGAAATTTCCAGTTCCCGTAACCCAAACCTCCAGCTTTTCAAAACCTGTTTCGACAGCTTATTCTACACTGAATTTAAAGTATATAAACCAGGTTTTGGTTGGAAATTGTCGGATTTTCCAACCGTGCAAAAATCGAACTTTTCAGCTTCGAAAGCCAAAGTTTCTGCATGAACAGTGATTTCAGCATGTGTACACCTCAATTTTCCAGCTTTGAAACCTTAAAATTTTAGCTTCTAGCACATAATTAAGACTATAAGAAGATATAAAACATGATAATCATAGAACTCAAGCATCACTTAAGCATAGGTTCAACAAATTTCAGCATGTGTATTCAAAGATTGTAACCTAACATGCATCATAAACACATATATAACTAACACATGTTGTATCCCCTTGGACCCAAGATGGAAACCAACTTGTGGTCACCTCCTAGGCCTAATTGGGAAGATAAATACTAAGAGTTTGATAAATTCTAACCCTAACTCATGCCATAGGCCAATTTCTACCTTGATATGTCTTCTTCCTCTTCTTGTAGGGTTTGAAGTAGGGAGAGTGTTTGAAGGGGTGAGAGGGTTTCAAGACTTGAAGGATATGAGGAAAATTGAATGAAAACAAGAGGAATGAAGTGTGTGTGTGTGTGTGTGTGGTCGGATTTTTCCAAGTAATTTTACATATATACTAATAACAAGACATAGCATTAAAATAGCATTAAGTCCTTGTCTAATTATTATCCTAATTGGCCAAGTATTTGGGTCTAAGTAGCTTAAGTGTTGCTCTACTTTAACATGAGCCAAGCATGTGTTCTTGTATCTTGAAGGTATTGGCCAAGTGTATAAATACATTGTATCTAGCAACTTGGAGGGCAAGACTTAATACAAGCCAAGTATTTACTCTTTTATAATTTTATCTCCCAAAACCCCTCCAAAAATTCGTCCCCCTCCCTTAAAATATCTGAAAAAAATAATTTATTTCTTGTATATTATATAAAATTATTCATATTAGGAAAGAAAAATAATATCTAGGGGTAGAAAATACAATTTACCTATACTTTAGGGGTTTTTAGGGCATAAAATCTGAAAATTCATAAATAATTTAGAAAAATTCCAAAATCATGAAATTTAAACTTTATAAACCTGAAATTATATGTATATTTCTCAGAAATTAAAAATGTTTTAGTTATATTTTCGAAATTTTCAATTTACGACATAAAATTTCGAAAATTGTGTTTGAATGTCAAATGCCTCTAAAATTTGAAAATTATGGAATGTATTCAAAATTGTATCTTCTCCATGCATAAAAATCTAGAATACTTATTTATATTATTTTTGAAAACTCATAAGTATTTAATAGACGAATTTTCCAAGAGTGGTAATCGAAATTTGAAAATTAGCACTTTAGCTTTCAATGAATCCTAAAAATCAGGCTAAAATGTGAAACAAAAAGTAAAAATGACATTTTTAAGACCATAAGAGTTTATATCAATTATTTGAATAATAGGAATTACGGGATCGTTACAATAATCTCCCCAAAAGAACTTATTAAACATCTTTTTCAGGTTATCCAGAACTGATTGAGGGGTTTGAAGGACCTAGAAAAGGTAAATAGGCATTGAGTTTAGAACACTCCTGATGAGCATAAGTCTTCTCCCATCCTGATATTTGGGACTTAGGGTTTAGGGTTTTAGGGTTTGGGATTTTAGGGTTAGGGGTTTAGGGATTGGGGTTTAGGGTTTAGGATTTAGGGTTTAAGGTTTGGGGTTTGGGGTTTGGGGTTTGAGGGTTTAGGGTTTAGGGTTTAGGGTTTAGGGGTTTAGGGGTTGGGGTTTGGGGTTTGGGGTTTGGGGTTTAGGGGTTTAGGGTTTAGGGTTTTTTTTTTTTTTTTGCAGAAATTATCAAAATAAAACATAGCAAAGAGTACCCCAAGTACAACAGAAAGGATTTCAACCTCTGCAACAATGTCAGGAAAATCACTCATAGCAACCACTACATAGATGATCGCAAGATCAATCAAGTACTCGACAAGGAATATGCTGCAAATAACAGCGCTGCATTGAAGATTTCATCAAGCAGGCCCCCACTCCATTACTCATCGGCCTCAGAACGTGGAGATGGGCTTCGAGAATCACGTCGACCACGAGGAGAGATACTCCTAGGGGTGGGAGATTTTTCTTTGTCATTACGAGTATCCGGACTTTGATCTCTAGATCGAGGTGTTCTGTTCGGAGATGGACTCCTTCGAGGACTAGGACTCCGTCGAGCAGGGGAAGCACTCTCATAAGACCGACTTCGTCTACGCCTCTCATCATCATATTTGCCTCGTCCACGTTCTCTGCGATAACCAGGACTTGCGCTGCGGCTGCGGCTTCGAGACCTGCTCCTGCTCCTGTAACGGTAATCCCTGTCCCTGCCACGATGACGTTCACGTTCATATCTACTCCTGCTTCTACTGCGGCTTCTCCTCCGATTGTCCCTGTCCCTTGGTCGAGGACTGCGGCTCCTTGACCTCACTTTGGACCTATACACAGGTTCCTCAATTCTCCCTTTGTGGATTCGCTCAGCATTGGGGCCATATTTAGCGAATTGAACCATAATTTCTCTCCCATCAACAACTCTTCCATCTAGCTTCTCAACAGCTTTTTGAGCCTCATCTTGATACTTATACCGCACAAACGCAAAGCCCCTTGAGTCTCCAGTCCTCCGGTCTCTGGGGATGAAAACATCAACCACTTTTCCATACTTATCAAAGAGGGGGAACAAGTCGTCCGCTGTCGTACGAAAAGTGATGTTGAGAACGAGGAGAGAGAAGGTATCTCTGATGTCCGGCGGCCCAGATCTTCCAAAGTGCGACATCTTCTTCTTGGTGTTTTTCTCCGGCTTCTTTCTAGGGTTTCGATTTTGAAATTGTGGCCGCTGATTCGGGGTTTAGGGTTTAGGGTTTAGGGTTTTTTTTTTTTTTTTTTTTTTTTTTTTTTAGAAAACCGGCACGTGCCCGCCGTAGGGTTTTCTGTGGGGACTCCACCCCTTTATTAATAACAGAAAAATAGTTACACTGGAAAGTTCAAAAAATACATAAGAAGCCTAGAAAGGCAACCTAAGTGTCTAAAAAGCGATAAAAAAGGAGTACTACTCCCTTTACAAAAAATGTAAGTAACATAAAAGCATAAAAAAGGAGTACTACTCCCTTTACAAAAATAGTAAGGAAAATGAAAGCATAAATACGGAGTACTACTCCATTTACAACAATTGTGAATAAAATCAAAGCATAAAAAAGGAGTACTACTCCCTTTACAAAAAACAAGAGGATTCAAGAAGAACTTCCAAAAATAAATGGGAGCAAAGTCCAAGAGGTGAAAACACGAGGAAATACCAAATATTGGAATATTTAGACGAGCAACACCAATCATGTCTAAATGATCCAATTTCGGCAACCCGAAAACCACCATCCAAAATTCTCCATGTCTAGTAAAATTACAGCGACCCCCCTGTAAAATATGAAAAGCAGTGAAGCCACTCCAAATGCTCTGCCTCTGTTGTGACCAAGTGTGGTTCCAGCTCTGTACGGGAAGACAACAAACCGCACCCTTGCTACGAACAAGCAACCAACCAAAGCACATCAAGCCACTGCCACCCAACTGCTGTACCTGCATCAGCAGTATCGCAGAGGTAGCAGCGGCTCTGATTGTGAACAGGCAGCCAAGGAAACCAGTTATGAAAGCCCCCCTGGCAGGTATGCAGGGCCAAAAAACTCCCCCCCACCCCCTGCTCGTAGGAGTGCAGCAGGAGAAAGTGGCAGAAACGGGTCTGTAAAATCACAGAAAGCCAAGGGAGTATGATTCGGAAATTACAGTTACCCCCCTGGCAGGTATGCAGAGGAAAACGACGCCCCCAAACGACAACATCAGCCCAAGAAACGACAGAGCAGCAGCAAATGAAGCACCACAAATCACGCATCATCAAAGGAGACAAAATGGAAATAATCAAAAGAAGGAAAATAATGAGAAACGACCAAACACCAAAGCAACAAGCCAAACCAAATTGCAAAGAGGCGATCATTTAAATCTAAAGTTTGGGAGGCCCCACTTATCAATCTTAAGCAATCCACGAATAGGCCCCTGAATTTGATAGCCTTCCAAAATCGCGGAAGTTTGATCATCGCAAGCCAAATTAGCCAAAAAGTCCGCCACTTTGTTCTGCTCACGGTAGATGTGAGAGAAACGAACATTGACTTTGGTTCTGAGTTCTTGAATCTCCATAAGAAGATGTGACAACCTCCAATTGGTGATAGTGTTCGATTGAATGAGGCGAAGAATAGAAGTTGCATCAATTTCCACCCAAACACTTTGAAATCCACGTTCACAACACAATTGCAATCCTTTCTTGACAGCATGTAATTCGGCGAAAGTGTTGGATTGATGACCAAGAAAAGAATAGAAGCAGCCGATCACCTCACCAAGATGATCACGAATGACACCTCCTGAGTCCGCTGCTCCCGGGTTGCCTCTTGATGCTCCATCCGTATTAAGCTTAATCCATCCAATGTCCGGTTTCAGCCAATAGACAATACGAGTCGGTCTCGACTGTAGGGCGGAGAGATCAAATTTGAGACCCAATTGAGCTGCCACAAGAATGTCCCCTTTCCAATGCTTCGAAGTGAAGACTTTGGCAATGTAAAGAGTAAACAGTGAATGAAGGACCCGCCAAACAATTCGTGTGGCACGGAACTTCCTGTGTCGATGGGCACAATCATTTCTCTCCTCCCAAATATGCCAAAGAATCAGAATAGGCACCACACACCTAACATTACCTTGAATACAGGAAGTCGCATGATTTTTCCAATGATTGAGCTGAGCGGCCACGCTATCTGTGTCAATGTCAGGGATATTAAAGATTTCTGAAAAGAAGGCCCAAATATCCATAGCTTTAGGGCTTTTAAGGAAGAGGTGCTGAAGATCCTCAGTACTGTCTCTACAACAATAGCATCTAGAGACCATGGTGATTCCCTTTTTTTGCAGTCTTGCGTGGACAGGTATCCAATTATTGAGGAGACGCCAAATAAAAACAGAGATTGTAGGTCTGATTTGTTTACTCCAAGCATGCGTTAGAAGACCATGGTGTTCCCGACTATCACGGATGGTTTCAAACGCGGACTTCGTAGTAAATCTGCCTGTGGGAGAGGCTTTCCAAATGAGGATATCTTCGTTACCCCGGGCAATCGGAACTTGACCAATCTGTTGAACAAGATGAGGGGGGAGGATAGTACTCAACTTGCTCTCGTCCCACTTCCCGTTATTCCAATAAGCGTTAATAGGTTCCAGCCTGCAAACTGGCCTGTTTAATAAGGTAGAGAGCGGGCCTTCACCCATCCAGCAGTCATACCAAAAGGAGCAGTCTCCCCAGCCTAAAATCCAGAAAAAATGAGCCTCAACTGCCGTACGAACACTAACCAAACGTTTCCAAATAGAAGATTGTTTTGGATGATAAGGGGCATGATTAGGGTTTAGGGTTTAGGGTTTAGGGTTTTAGGGGTTTTTTTTTTTTTTTTTTTTTTTTTATATAATAATTCAAAAGGCGTACATTCATGATTCCATTATATCCCATGACATCATCATCATCCAATACTACTTAGAAAATTAGGAGTACTACTCCTTTACAAGTATAAAACACGACTTGATAGTCTAGAATTCAAAAGAAGGGTCGTCATCATCGTACTGTGTTTCCCAATCGTCACTCGACTCTGACTGTAGCTCAAGGCTCTGACTCCGAAATTTGGCATCTCTGCTCCATGACATCAGCTTGTGTTCGCCCGAGTGAGTTCGATGAAGTGGATATACCTTTTTCTTGGCACATTCCTCCAGCAAGTATTCATCTGAGTAAATGTCCTTTACATGACGAAAGTTCGGAGTGTGCGATGATGGCTCTGCCGATGAGCTGGAATATCTGAAAGTATCTTGGAGGTCCTTATTGGTGGAACAAAGACCCAAAGGGGATGGCGTCGCGACCGGGGGTGTTGCGGAGTGTGATGACTTTGGAGAAGGATTGATTGATGGACTCGGAGGACATGTATATTTGCTGGGTTGTTCCATACTAGGTCCAAGGACAGCTCCAATTTGTGATTTAATTTTGGGCTGCCCAAAGTTATAAAACAGACACCTTAAATTATCCATCGACTCACCGGGATAATGGAATTCCTCCTCAACCTCAGAACTTGCCTCTTCTAAATGCACCTCCTTGTTCCCATTGCATTCCTCTGTATTTTGAAGTTCAGAAATTACATGTACCTCCCCTGGAACATTTTCACTGTTGACCGGAACAACCCTTGGTAGATTTTCCCCTACCAATTGTCGAGAGATGACACCAACACCCCCTGGTTCGATTTGGGCAGGTGGTAAGTGTGCGTTAGGGCCCCCTGGCGGATCGCTGAAATTAAAAGAGCTGGCCTCCAATGATGATTGAATGTTGGGGACTATATGATTAAATTTGCCTTTGGCCCGATTTCTTTTCTTTTTGTTTTTTTTCTTGGTAGTGCGAAGTAAGACCCGATCCTCAATTGCATCCACAAGTGTGTCAAGCCCACGCTCAAAGGCCTGATGTGCATCATACAAGCCCAAGTTTTCCTGGTCCAACTCCGTAGATACGTCTTGGGCTGTGGTTTCTTCCAAAAGAGGGCCTACCCGTGTAGCCACGTTGCCATCCACCACCTCACCCATAACGTGGGCGTGACTAGGCGCATCATGAGCCAAATGAGCAGCCAACTCAGCGTGAAGAGCATCACTAACACCCAAGGCCGAATTATGGTCCAGATTTAGCAAGGATTTACGTGGATAAACCTTACCATCCGAAGATACTAAAAAATCGAAAAGCTCACTGCTGCTATGGTAATTTTCAGTAGCAATGGGCGATAATATGGGAGATGATTGGATAGATTCAGCCTCCTTAAGTTCCCTAAACATGTCTGAAAACGTTTTTGGCTGCTGTCCCAAATTAGCTGCTGGTGGAATTACAGCTAATTCCCTCAAGTTTGCAGCTGTGCAAAGAGGAACAGGATCCGGCAAGTGGGGGACAACCTTTCCAACAAAAGCTGAGCCTTTGGGACCCCCAAGAACCTCTTTCTCGTGAGTGACAGCAGCTGGGTGGGAAATGGAATCTTCCCCATGTGGAGAATTCACGTGAGAACCATCAGCTGGTGCATTCACGTGAGCAGCAGCAGGAGCTGATTTGGAAAGGCTGCATGTCTCCTTACTTTGCTCCAAGAAAGAGACAAGATTCCCAACCACTTGCAGCCCTGAATTCACGCCAGTATTGGGGGTAGGAACCGCAACAAAAGCCTGCAAATCATGCTGAATTGAAGGCTGAGTTACAGCTGCTGTAGAAGTCACCGGAACCTGCAAAGAAGTCGACGGAACCGGCACATAACCATCAGAATCTGCTGCTGGAACAAGGTGCAGATTTGGCAGGCTGTCTGAACCAGTTGCTCGCTGTTTAGCGTCCAAGCTCTCCCTCAACTCTCCATGTTTCTGAACCAAAGAAGGACGCAACTCCTCGCCGGCAAATGGATCATCACCGGAAGCATCCTTGTCGTTTCCGCAGGGTGTTGACAGCGTAATCCCCCTATCAGGGGCCGTACATTCATGAAGAGCATGGCCCAAGTGCTGGCAGTTGGGACAATATTTGGGTAAACGCTGAAATTCTAAAGATTGAATCCATCTTTTCCCCCGGAATGAAACGCTAATTTGATGCCGTAAAGGCTTAAGCAAATCCACTTCCACAAGAATTTTTGCCATAGAAGCCCGTTTGCATCCGTACGTCCACTCGTCGATGCAAAGAGGATTACCAATAGCTTCTTCAGCAAAGCTAAAAAGGACGTCGGTCTTGAAAAATTGTATCGGTAAGTGCCTGAGTGTAACCCAAATTGGAACAATGGGAGATTCAATCTTCGGATTAAAATCGGCTGTCCACTTGAATACTCTCATTGGAAAGCCATCAAAATACCAAAATTTTTGAACCCAAAACCGTGTATAATCCTCTTCGATCTCAAAACGAAATAAAACATGATTCACATTAAGAAGACTACACATACAACTCCCTTTAAACTTGATATCTTTCATCAACACGTTTAATCTTCCCATGGATGGATAACCATGAGAAAATTTTCCAATCAAAGCTAAACGAAAATCACTAGATAATTCCTCGATTTCTTGTTCAGAAAATTCAAAATCTAAAATATCATTTTTGATCTCTCTCTTGGCATACCTTCGAAAATGGCCATCACAATGCAATTGTGAGGACAAGTTTGGCCGAACACCCTTGATGGTGGTAGCAGTGGCCATGCCGCCGGTGACTGATGCATAAGTCCGTTTGGTGGGGGGCGGATCCGGAGGATCCCCCATGATCTGCATACCTGAGTTTGGTTCTTGGCTAGTGCATGTGGGATTTGTTTAAAAATATATTTTATAGATAATATTGGAAGGGTTGTGACAGATGTTTGTCACTAAGCTATGACTAAAAAACTGGTTTAGGGGTTAGGGTTTAGGGTTTAGGGTTTTTTTTTTTTTTTTTTTTTTTTTTTTTTTAAAACAAAAACGGCACGAGGCCGTAGGGTATTTATTGGGACCCCACCCCTTAATTAAAAAGGAATACAACACAGAAACCCAAGAACTTACACATCAACGTGCGTAAGTAAAATTTGGAGTACTACTCCCAAACATCAAAATAAAGAACATAAAGAAATCAAAAGTAATCAACATTTTTGGAGCCCGCCTCTCACTTTTCAAGCAGTTGTTGTAGTGTGTGATCGAATAATTTCTATTCTCATTAGTTGCCCATCGAGGTTAGCATAGTTATAACTCTTGACCGCAGCTAAAGCTTCAGTGTGTCTTGCGAACACTACATCCGCAGTCCCCTTCGATTGACCCCTCAAATCATAATGTATCATACATCGTTTCAGATCACCAAACTCTTCAAACAAACACTTGATATCATCATCAGAGACCTTAGGATGTAAATTGGAAATGTATAACTCCGTGCCAGTCTCAAAGCAAAGGTCTCGATCGCCAGGTAATAACTTCCTTTTAAGATTTTGGTCAGATTCTGCTTGCTGAACACGTGAGGGAGTTTCTGTAGTTGTCGTGGTCTCTCCTACCAGGTTTTTAAAAATTTCAGCTGGACCCCCTGGTTGTTGAAGGAGATTATAAGATTCTCCGTCTGATGTTGAAGTAACAGCTTGGGCTGCAATTTGATGGCATTTTTTGGTCCGATTTCGTTTCTTTTTCTTTTTCTTTGTGGCTCTTGACGAAGCCCGATTAATTATTCTATCCACAACAACATCCAAATCCCGTTCAGAAGCCCCAGTGTCATCATTTGGGCTGGTTAAAGACTGATCCAGCTCATTAGTGTCATCTTGGGCCATGCTCTCGTTTAATTGAGAGCCCACATGTTGATCCAAGTCCCTATCTTGAGTACCCAAAAAAACAGCCTCGATTCCTGCTTGTATCGACGAGATGATCACATTACTCGGAAGCTCCATGAACTCACCATCACTATGGCAAGTAGAATCTGCAGCCGGCGAAGAAAAATTGCCTTCAACCTCTTGAAGATCCTTGAACTTAGCCAAAAACATGTGCTGTCCCGAAATAGCTGCTGGAGGAGAATTAATTACAGCAAGGTCCCTCAAATTTGCAGTTGTACACAAAGGAACCTGGTCTGGAATTTGGGGGGCAATTTTGTCATCAAAAATCGTGCCTTTGGGACCCCCTAACACCACATTCTCGTGAATGGCAGCAGCAGGGAGGGAGAAGGAATCTTCCTCATGTGGGGGCTGCACGAGGTGAGCAGCAGCTGGAGCATTCACGTGAGACACAGCAGCATGGGCACTGACGTGGGACACAACAGCATGGGCTGAGTTGGTCTCCAAACTTTGCTCCAAAAAAGAGACAATATTCCCATCCATGTTCAGCCCCATTTTCACGCCTGTTTTGGGAAATGCAGGCGCAGAAACAGCTGCTGTAGGGACATCCAGGTTCAGCCTCCCCGCGTTGCTGGGTTCGGTCCACGTTTGCACTTCCCCATGTGGGGAATTCTCGTTGGAAACCACAGCTGGAGCACTCACGTGGGACACAGCAGCATGGGCTGAGTTGGTCTCCAAACTTTGCTCCAAAAACGAGCCTTGATTCCCAGCCATGTTCAGCCTTGATTCCACGCCTGTTTTGGGAAGAGGAACCGCAGCAATATCCTGCAAAACGTGCTGATTTTCAGCAAGGTGGGCCTGCCCTTTTTGCACACCCAAGATCACAGTTTGTTGCTCCAAAGTGGAGGCCTTGTTCACGTCCAAATTCATCCCGAAAATCACTCCACTGCTGTGTACAATGTCAGCCCTTGATTCATGCTGATTTGACGGCGAAATGGAAGGAGGCACGGCAGCTGAAGGAGACGGAACCTGTGCAGCAGTGGCTGGAATCTGGGCCGTCGCCAGAGGCTGCAAATTCACACCAGGAATTGGACCAAATATAACCTGCTGTTCACGAAGACTCTGAACCGTTCCAGCAGTGTCTTTCCCTCTCCTTTTAGCATTAAATTTCTCTCGAAAATCCCCCGGGATTGGCACTTCTTCTCCCGGGATTGGCACTACTTTTCCCAGCTGCTCATTAGCATGCACAAACACCTTACAATCCAAAGCCTTGTGATCCCTTCGACAACACTTGTGACAATAGGGTTTAGGGTTTAGGGTTTTAGGGTTTAGGGTTTAGGGTTTTTTTTTTTTTTTTTAAAAGGAACCGGCACGTGTCCGCCGTAGGGTTTTCGCAGGGACCCCCCCCTTTTATTAGAAATGACAGAAAGAACAGCATTACAGTGGAAAATTCTGAAAGTACCTAAGTAATCTAGTTATGAAAAAACTAGACAATTTAAGACAAAAGGTGTTCCAAAGTGTACAATCAAGCATTATAGCACTTAACTCTATGTCGGAAAGAAGGTAATCCCACTTGATCAATTCTCACAATGCCTCGTAATTGTTCTTCAAACTGATCCAGCTGTAATAATCTTGAGCACCTCATGTCGCACGCCATATTTGCTAATGAATCTGCTGCCTTGTTGCCTTCTCTGAAAATGTGGGTAAGTTTAATATCCATTTGTGCCATCATATTACGTATCTCGCAAAGGATCGGTTGAAGCTCCCAAGAAGTCACCGTTGCATGCTTAATAAGACTTAACACAGACTGCGCATCCAGCTCAATCCAAACCTGTCGGAAACCACGCACCTTCGCAAGACGCAAAGCATCATAAACTGCATATAATTCTGCGAATGTGCTCGTGCGCTGCCCCAAAAAAGAAAAGAAGGCGAAAACAGGTTCACCATTGGAGAGCCTTGCGAGGCCGCCAGCCCCTGCTGTACTGCTTCCCCGGGATGCACCATCAGTGTTGATTTTGAGCCAAGGTGGCTCTGGGCGCAGCCAACGGACCAAGTGCACCTGAGTTCGCTGCTGCTGAGAAATTCTTGCAAAAAATAAAGGCGCGACATGCTCATCCCCTTTCCACAGCCGTGGGGGAAGAAGTCCACTGCAATGAAGAAGGTAAATGTGTCGCCAAATTTTCTGCACAATGCAACTAGCCACCATCCTACGCCCTCTATATTTGGCGTTGTTCCTCGCCTCCCAAATATACCAAAAAACTAATACAGCCACCAGTACTCTCATATGTCTGGGCCCAGCAGCGGAATTACGCCAATAGCTAAGGACCATCCCAAAATTTTCAGTTTCAGGCAAAGCCACCTGAAAAATGTCAGCAAAGAACCGCCAGATTCTCATCGCCTTAGCACTCGACAAAAAAAGGTGAACAGCCGTCTCTGCTTGGAAGCAACAGTGACACTTTGAAGCCATAGCAAACCCCTTTCTTTTAAGTCTCTCATCTAGAGGAATCCATCCCTTCAATAGCCTCCAAGTAAAAATAGAAATATTCGGAGTGATCGTTGGTGCCCAAATTTGTGCCCATAGGTCCACGACCACTCCTCTATCCCGAACCCGTTCCCACGTCGATTTAACAGTGAATTTCCCTCTATGATCCAACTTCCAAATCATTCTATCATCCCCGGACATATCAATGGGAACCGAGACCACCTTCTCCACCCAGCTCATTGGAAGAATTTCGTCCAAAGCATCAACATTCCAGCCCTTATTCACTAGGTATCTGCTCACCAATTCTGTCCCATAATGTATGCGTTCAATATATTTCTTAAGTGGCGCATCCAATAACCAGTGGTCATGCCAGAAACTGACTTGACCAGCTCCTATTTGCCAACATATGTGAGGCTCCACAAGAGATCGAGCCTTGCACATACGTTTCCATATAGGAGAATCATGCACCTTAGGCACGATATCCATCGGATGAGACCCACCCACATATTTCCCTTTCATAAAACGAGCCCATAACGAATCCTGTAATCGAAACCTCCACCATAACTTACATGAGAAGCTAGTAACCACATCCTGAAGTTGTCTCACCTCCAAACCACCTTCTGCAACCGGCTTACTCATCTCGCTCCAAGCACCCCAATGGATCTTGCGTTGTCCCCCATACGATCCCCAGAAAAAACGATTAATCAGCCGCTCCATTTTTTGTAAGATCGTTTGAGGTGGTCTTAAAACCTGTATATAAAATAGCGGCAAGGACATAAGGATACTCTTGATGAGCAATAACCTCCCCCCGAAATTTAGATGACGGTTTTCCCAATTAAGAAGCCCTGCACGCATTTTCTCAACAATAGGCATGTATAGCATTGTCCGTTTATTGCCAACATAAAGAGGCGCACCCAGGTAACGAATAGGCAGCTCCGCTCTTGAGAAACCTGTAAGTCGCCTAATACGCCGAACACGATCCTCGACACATCTTTTTGAGATAACAAATGAGCTCTTCGCAATATTAACCTTTTGCCCGGATATCTGCTCATATTGCTTCAAAAATTTCATGAGCTTTCGAATGCCTGCCAATCCAGCCTTCATAAAAATGATGACGTCATCGGCATATGCAAGATGAGAAACCGTAACTTCCGAGTTATCGATGTAGCGCATGGAGCTATTCCGACTAATAAGGTCATCAAGTCCTTTAGACATCCACTCAGCCGCTAAAATAAATAGCGCCGGTGAAATAGGGTCACCTTGGCGCAAGCCACGCGTAGAATGGAAAAATCCGGCGCAAGACCCATTCACCATGACCGAGAACCAACAGTTGGTAACACAATGGCGAATAAGGGTACACCATTGTTCACTAAAGCCCAGCTTATGAAGCATACAAAATAAGAATGGCCAGTGCACACGATCGTACGCTTTAGCCATATCAAGTTTCACAACCATCCGATCACCACGAATTTTCTCATTTAATGAATGAACCATCTCTTGAGCCAATAAAATATTATCGGCGATAGCTCTGCCCTCAATGAAGCCCGACTGTGCTGGGGATATAATCAACGGAAGTACCTTTGCAAGTCTGAGATATAAGAGTTTAGTCATAATTTTATTCGTCACATTGCAAAGGCTAATCGGACGAAATTCAGACCAAGATAAAGCCGCTTCACTCTTCGGGATCAATGCAATGGAGGTACAAGTGAATGCCCTAGGCATTGGAACCCCCTGAAAAAACTCAACCACCGCTTCATAAACATCTTCCTTGACCACATCCCAACAAACTTGATAGAAGAAAGATGAAAAACCATCCGGCCCGGCCACCGAATCCGAGCGAATACCAAACACAACATCCCGAACCTCCTCACGTGATGGGGTACTACATAAAAATTCAGATTGCTGGCTGGAAATTACACATGGAATATGTCCAAAATTGTCATCAAGAGGCACCTCAGTCTCATTCGAAAGAAGCTGCTGAAAAATTTTTGAAGCCGAGTCCTTGAGCTCCTCTTGACGTTCTAACAACCTGCCTTGATCCCAAATACGGTGAATTCGACCTCGTTGCCTTTTCCTCTTAACAAAATTATGAAAGAACCTGGTATTACGTTCCCCTTCAGTGAGCCACTTAATCGAAGACTTTTGCCGCCAGAAATCTTCTTCCATTGCAAGTACCCGGTTCAAACGAGCACTAGTCTCATTCATTTTAATCAAATTAGCTTCCGTAGGATCCCCATCAAACGCCCGTTCAGCCGCCGTAACCATCCTTTCAGCCTCTCCCACCTTATCAAAGACGTTGCCGAAAACATTCCAATTCCAATGCTTAAGGCAAGCTCTCAAACGCACCAACTTATTCTGAAGTTTTTGCATCCCTAGTGCGTGCATAGGATACGACCAATTCCGAGCCACAACCTCTTGGAAGCCCGAGTGTTTAGCCCACATTTTCTGGAACCGAAAGCCTGATGGAGTAGTAGCCGAATTATTACCTGGTTTTATCAATAGTGGAGAATGATCTGATAAATGCCGAGCAAGATGAATTGGCTTAAAGTTCTCCCATAGATCCAACCAACCAGCAGAGACAAGAATGCGGTCCAATCGTTCCCACAATTTTCTATTGGTCCATGTAAATTGGTCGCCAATAAATCCAGGATCGACCAATCCACACCCGTCAATACAGTCATCGAAATCTTCCATTGCACCAAGCTTCGGTCGAGAACCCCCTTTTCTCTCCTCAATCGATCTAACGATATTAAAGTCTCCTCCAATGAGCCATGGTTCTGGAGTAGCAATAGCTTGCATGGAACTCCATAGTTCACGTCTGGCGGGTCTCGTATGCCGTCCATAAACAAACGAGCAATAAGCTGGAGTAGGCAATAAGTCAGAGGCAACCTTCACGTGCATGAGCTGCTCTTCATTAAGCAGAAGTTGTAGCTGCACCGTGGCACTATAGAAACACCAGATATGATTGCTGGGGTTCGCAATGACACCTGCGAAACCTAATGTTCGAACCATGAACCCGGTATCTAGCTGTATTTTTGGTTCCAAGACAACTAGGATCTGCAACTTATTTCTTTTTTTCAAGCTTTTCAAATATCTGAGTTTAGCCGGAGAACCCAGCCCTCTACAATTCCAGATGAGCATACTGATCATTAAAAATATTAAAAGGAGTTAACGGACCTGGCTTTACTCCTGGTGAATCGAGGAGCAACTTCTGCATTTTTTTTTTTTGCTTTCTGCTTCTTAGTCTTAACACTTCCAGAATTAGCAAGCTGTAAATTTACTGGGCTCATGCAAGGGCTGTCATCACTTTCAGTTTCCAGCCCTTTGGGCCTCTTAATATTAGCCCGATAGGGTGGGTCATCAGAGAGCTGGGTTCCAGAGTTCGTTTGGTTGTTGGACTCATCACTTGGCTCCTCATTAACCCGAGGATCATCATCCCCCGAGCCTGAAATGGGCGACTTATGCAGGCCCAAATCACTAGTTCCGTCCAAAACATCTTGCAGGCATTGTTCTTTTCCATTCAGCGGGATCTCACCTGGACCCATACATCTTGGTCCAGATGTGTGAGGGGTCATTGAGGGCTTAGCAACAACAAAGTCAGTCCCATATGTGGGCTTTGGTGTACGCAAGCCCATATGGATGAGCTCCTCAAACCCATCTTGTTGGTCTGCTGGGAATTGATCGATCTCAATTGGAGCTAAGATGGGCTGATGATAAGATTCATCAGCCCTTTCTAACATGTCAGCTGCATCCAGAAGAGTGAGCCCATCCTCCGCTCCCATTTTATCAGCACGTTGATTTGCGGACTCAGAAATTCTGTCTGAATTGGTTAAGTGTCCCAGTTTCTCCACCACGCCGCTGCTGTATCCAATAACAGAATTTTGAGGGACCACTGCCTCACGTGAAATGTCAGCAGCACTCCCCTCTTGTACCACAGCAGCAGAATCCAGATTAGGGACCTGGTCTGGAATGTGGGGGACAAATTCCCCATCAAAAACCGTGCCTTTGGGACCCCCTAACACCTCAGTCTCGTGAGTGGCAGCAGCTGGGAGGGAATCTTCCCCAAGTGGGGAATTCACATGGTGAGCAGCAGGTGGAGAAATCACGTGGGACGCAGCAAGAGGAGCATTCACGTGGGACACAGCAGCATGGGCTGAGTTGGTCTTCCCATCCATGTTCAGCCCCATTTTCACGCCTGTTTTGGGAAGAGAAACAGCATCAAAATCCTGCGAATCATGCTGAAATGCAGGCACAGAAACAGCTGCTGTAGGGACATCCAAGTTCAGCCCCCCCGCCTTGCTGGGTTCCGTCCTCGTTTGCTCTTCCCCATGTGGGGAATTCTCGTTGGAAACCCCAGCTGGAGCACTGACTTGGGACACAGCAGCATGGGCTGAATTGGTCACCAAACTTTGCTCCAAAAAAGAGGCAAGATTCCCAGCCATGCTCAGCCCCAAATTCACGCCTGTTTTGGGAAGAGAAACCGCAGCAGATTGCAGATTTGAAGTCTCAAAAACAGCTGCTGTAGGAACATGTGGAGCAGAATCTGGAAATCGCTGCTGTTCTTGAACCCTACCCGATGCTGGAGTAACCCGTGCCTGCTGCAAATTGCTTGGTTGTTGCTGTCGAGAGCTCTCTCCCACCTGAAAGCGTTCAAGCAGACCATGACGTACCCCATGCTGTCTCTCAATTAAAATCTGCGTCTCAGCTTCCGAAAGCGTCTGCGCCGTCTCTGCTCCCTTTCCTTTTCTCTTACCATTTATGATCTCACGTAAATTCCCATCATATTTTTCGTCGTCTGCTGCTGTAACTGCTTCTTCTCGAAAAATCTTGCAGTCCTTAGCTCGATGATCCCTCCTACAACACTTATGGCAGTAGGGAGGGATCCCCTCACATTGAACTGGTTGTTCAAAAAATCGATCTCCATCTTTCACCTTGACTGATCTCCTAATCGGTTTGGTGATGTCTATCTCCACACAAACCCGAGCCTCATTCAACTTCGTAAGATCAGCGGTCGGTTCATCCACACGTAAGGGCTTTCCAATACATGCGGCGATGACATACAACGCCGGCACCGGCAACATATGATATGGCAGTTCAGGTATTTTAAACCATACGGGGCAAATCGGAGACTCGTATTTCGGGTTGAAATCAGGAGTCCACTTAAAAACCCTCATAGGAAGTCCCTTAAAATACCAAACTTCTCGCAAAAATAACCTTGAATAATCATCATGGTCATATAAATGAATTAAAACATGATTGGAATTTATTGGAACCAACCTGAATCGTCTCTTTAAATTCATCTTTGTAAATAATAGCCTCAAATTATTCATCGGAGGACGTCCATGAGAGAACTTCCCGATCAGAGCGTACCTAAAGACCTCACATAATTTCTCCTTTTCCGTAGGGGAAAAGACAGCAATCTTCTACCCGTTATGCTCCATCACTGTACCCGCCGGCTTGAAAGACTCCAGATCAAAGTTCTTTTTTCGTTCTCTTGCGTCGGGTGCAAATGGATCAACCGCCGGAGCTCCGGTGACTGAAGCATACGTCCGTTTGGAGGAGGGTGGATCCGAAGGATCCCCCATGATTGGGACCAAAGGCCAAAATCTAGAGAGAA